>JBBPBR010000264.1:88233-110294 GCA_037974775.1 Cicer pinnatifidum
GATGCACAAGATTGCATAAAAACCCTAATTGGACAAGAATAAGACTAGGGAGGACTTAAATGACCTAAATGTTCCACCAATGACACAAATGAACTTAGTGGATACACAAGGTTGGTTTAAAACCCTAATTGGACAAGAATAAGCCTAGGGAGGACGAAAATGACCTAAATGTTCAACCAATGACACAAATGAACTTTTTGGATGCACAAGGTTGGTTAAAAACCCTAATTGGACAAGAATAAGCCTAGGGAGGACGTAAATGACCTAAATGTTCATCCAATGACAGAAATGAACTTATAGGATGCACAAGATTGGTTAAAAACCCTAATTGGACAAGAATAAGCATAGGGAGGACGAAAATGACCTAAATGTTCATCCAATGACACAAACACACATATTGGATGCCCAAGATTGCTTAAAACCCTAATTGGACAAGAATAAGACTAGGGATGACGAAAATGACCTAAATGTTCATCCAATGACACAAATGAACTTATTGGATGCACAAGATTGGTTAAAAACCCTAATTGGACAAGAATAAGCCTAGGGAGGACGAAAATGACCTAAATGTTCGTCCAATGACACAAACACACCTATTGGATGCACAAGATTGCATAAAAACCCTAATTGGACAAGAATAAGACTAGGGAGGACGTAAATGACCTAAATGTTCCACCCATGACACAAATGAACTTATTTGATGCCCAAGGTTGGTTAAAAACCCTAATTGGACAAGAATAAGCCTAGGGAGGACGAAAATGACCTAAATGTTCGTCCAATGACCCAAACACACCTATAGGATGCACAAGATTGCATAAAAACCCTAATTGGACAAGAACAAGCCTAGGGAGGACGAAAATGACCTAAATATTCATCCAATGACACAAATGAACTTATTGGATGCACAAGATTGGTTAAAAACCCTAATTGGACAAGAATAAGCCTAGGGAGGACGAAAATGACCTAATTGATCATCCAATGACACAAACACACCTATTGGATGCACAAGATTGGTTAAAAACCCTAATTGGACAAGAATAAGCCTAGGGATGACGAAAATGACCTAATTGATCATCCAATGACAAAAACACACCTATTGGATGCACAAGATTGGTTAAAAACCCTAATTGGGCAAGAATATGCCTAGGGATGACGAAAATGATCTAAATATTAATTCAATGAAACAAACAAACTTATTGGATGCACAACATTGTTTAAAAACCCTAATTGGACAAGAATAAGCATAGGGAGGACGAAAATGACCTAATTGATCATCCAATGACACAAACACACCTATTGGATGCACAAGATTGGTTAAAAACCCTAATTGGACAAGAATATGCCTAGGGAGGACGAAAATGACCTAAATGTTAATCCAATGACACAAATGAACTTATTGGATGCACAAGATTGGTAAAAAAACCTTAATTGGACAAGAATAAGCCTAGGGAGGACTAAAATGACCTAATTGATCATCCAATGACACAAACACACCTATTGGATGCACAAGATTGGTTAAAAACCCTAATTGGACAAGAATATGCCTAGGGAGGACGAAAATGACCTAAATATTAATTCAATGACACAAACAAAGTTATTGGATGCACAAGATTGGTTAAAAACCCTAATTGGACAAGAATAAGCATAGGGAGGACGAAAATGACCTAATTGATCATCCAATGACACAAACACACCTATTGGATGCAAAAGATTGGTTAAAAACCCTAATTGGAAAAGATGATGCCAAGGGAGGATGAAAATGACCTAAATATTAATTCAATGACACAAACAAACATATTGGATGCACAACATAGGTTAAAAACCCTAATTGGACAAGAATAAGCCTAGGGAGGACGAAAATGAGCTAATTGATCATCCAATGATACAAACACACCTATTGGATGCACAAGATTGGTTAAAAACCCTAATTGGGCAAGAATATGCCTAGGGAGGACGAAAATGACCTAAATATTAGTTCAATGACACAAACAAACTTATTGGATGCACAAGATTGGTTAAAAACCCTAATTGGACAAGAATAAGCCTAGGGAGGACGAAAATGACCTAAATGATAATCCAATGACACAAACACACCTATTGGATGCACAATATTAGTTAAAAACCCTAATTGGACAAGAATAAGCCTAGGGAGGACGAAAATGACCTAATTGATCATCCGATGACACAAACACACCTATTGGATGCACAAGATTGGTTAAAAACCCTAATTGGACAAGAATAAGCCTAGGGAGGACGAAAATGACCTAATTGATCATCCAATGACACAAACACAACTATTGGATGCACAAGATTGGTTAAAAACCCTAATTGGACAAGAATAAGCCTAGGGAGGACAAAAATGACCTAATTGATCATCCAATGACACAAACACACCTATTGGATGCACAAGATTGATTAAAAACCCTAATTGGACAAGAATAAGCCTAGGGAGGACGAAAATGACCTAATTGATCATCCAATGACACAAATGAACTTATTGGATGCACAAGATTGGTTAAAAACCCTAATTGGACAAGAATAAGCCTTGGGAGGACGAAAATGACCTAAATGTTCATCCAATGACACAAATGAACTTATTGGATGCACAAGATTGTTTAAAAACCCTAATTCGACAAGAATAAGCCTAGGGAGGACGAAAATGACCTAAATGTTCATCCAATGACACAAATGAACTTATTGGATGCACATGATTGGTTAAAAACCCTAATTGGACAAGAATAAGGCTATGGAGGACGAAAATGACCTAAATGTTCATCCAATGACACAAATGAACTTATTTGATGCACAAGATTGCTTAAAAACCCTAATTGGACAAGAATAAGCCTAGGGAGGACGAAAATGACCTAAATGTTCATCCAATGACACAAATGAACTTATTGGATGCACAAGATTGGTTAAAAACCCTAATTGGACAAGAATAAGCCTAGTGAGGACGAAAATGACCTAAATGTTCGTCCAATGACACAAACACACCTATTGGATGCACTAGATTGCATAAAAACCCTAATTGGACAAGAATAAGACTAGGGAGGACGTAAATGACCTAAATGTTTCACCAATGACACAAATGAACTTATTGGATGCACAAGGTTAGTTAAAAACCCTAATTGGACAAGAATAAGCCTAGGGAGGACGAAAATGACCTAAATGTTCGTCCAATGACACAAACACACCTATTGGATGCACAAGATTGCATAAAAACCCTAATTGGACAAGAATAAGCCTAGTGAGGACGAAAATGACCTAAATGTTCGTCCAATGACACAAACACACCTATTGGATGCACTAGATTGCATAAAAACCCTAATTGGACAAGAATAAGACTAGGGAGGACGTAAATGACCTAAATGTTCCACAAATGACACAAATGAACTTATTGGATGCACAAGGTTGGTTAAAAACCCTAATTGGACAAGAATAAGCCTAGGGAGGATAAAAATGACCTAAATGTTCAACCAATGACACAAATGAACTTATTGGATGCACAAGGTTGGTTAAAAACCCTAATTGGACAAGAATAAGCCTAGGGAGGACGAAAATGACCTAAATGTTCGTCCAATGACACAAACACACCTATTGGATGCACAAGATTGCATAAAAACCCTAATTGGACAAGAATAAGCCTAGGGAGTACGAAAATGACCTAAATGTTCATCCAATGACACAAACACACCTATTGGATGCACAACATTGCATAAAAACCCTAATTGGACAAGAATAAGCCTAGGGAGGACGAAAATGACCTAAATGTTCCTCCAATGACACAAACACACCTATTGGATGCACAAGATTGCATAAAATCCCTAATTGGACAAGAATAAGACTAGGGAGGACGAAAATGACCTAAATGTTCCTCCGATGACACAAACACACCTATTGGATGCACAAGGTTGCATAAAAACCGTAATTGGACAAGAATAAGACTAGGGAGGACGAAAATGACCTAAATGTTCGTCCAATGACACAAACACACCTATTGGATGCACAAGATTGCATAAAAACCCTAATTGGACAAGAATAAGACTAGGGAGGACGAAAATGACCTAAATGTTCCTCCAATGACACAAACACACCTATTGGATGCACAAGATTGCATAAAAACCCTAATTGGACAAGAATAAGACTAGGGAGGACGAAAATGACCTAAATGTTCATCCAATGACACAAATGAACTTATTGTATGCACAAGATTGGTTAAAAACACTAATTGGACAAGAATAAGCATAGGGAGGACGAAAATGACCTAAATGTTCATCCATTGACACAAACACACATATTGGATGCACAAGATTGCTTAAAACCCTAATTGGACAAGAATAAGCCTAGGGAGGACGAAAATGACCTAAATGTTCGTCCAATGACACAAACACACCTATTGGATGCACAAGATTGCATAAAAACCCTAATTGGACAAGAATAAGACTAGGGAGGACGAAAATGACCTAAATGTTCCTCCAATGACACAAACACACCTATTGGATGCACAAGATTGCCTAAAAACCCTAGTTGGACAAGAATAAAACTAGGGAGGACGAAAATAACCTAAATGTTCATCCAATGACACAAACACACATATTGGATGCACAAGATTGCTTAAAACCCTAATTGGACAATAATAAGACTAGGGAGGACGGAAATGACCTAAATGTTCAACCAATGACACAAATGAACTTATTGGATGCACAAGGTTGGTTAAAAACCCTAATTGGACAAGAATAAGCCTAGGGAGGACGAAAATGACCTAAATGTTCGTCCAATGACACAAACACACCTATTGGATGCACAGGATTGCATAAAAGCCCTAATTGGACAAGAATAAGCCTAGGGAGGACGAAAATGACCTAAATGTTCGTCCAATGACACAAACACACCTATTGGATGCACAAGATTGCATAAAAACCCTAATTGGACAAGAATAAGACTAGGGAGGACGAAAATGACCTAAATGTTCCTCCAATGACACAAACACACCTATTGGATGCACAAGATTGCATAAAAACCATAATTCGACAAGAATAAGACTAGGGAGGACGAAAATGACCTAAATGTTCATCCAATGACACAAATGAACTTATTGGATGCACAAGATTGGTTAAAAACCCTAATTGGACAAGAATAAGCCTATGGAGGACGAAAATGACTTAAATGTTCGTCCAATGACACAAACACACCTATTGGATGCACAAGATTGCATAAAAACCCTAATTCGACAAGAATAAGACTAGGGAGGACGAAAATGACCTAAATGTTCATCCAATGACACAAATGAACTTATTGGATGCACAAGATTGGTTAAAAACCCTAATTGGACAAGAATAAGACTAGGGAGGACGAAAATGACCTAAATGTTCCTCCAATGACACAAACACACTTATTGGATGCACAAGATTGTATAAAAACCCTAATTTGATAAGAATAAGACTAGGGAGGACGAAAATGACCTAAATGTTCCTCCAATGACACAAACACACCTATTGGATGCACAAGATTGCATAAAAACCCGAATTGGACAAGAATAAGACTAGGGAGGACGTAAATGACCTAAATGTTCCACCAATGACACAAATGAACTTATTGGATGCACAAGGTTGGTTAAAAACCCTAATTGGACAAGAATAAGCCTAGGGAGGACGAAAATGACCTAAATGTTCAACCAATGACACAAATGAACTTATTGGATGCACAAGGTTGGTTAAAAACCCTAATTGGACAAGAATAAGCCTAGGGAGGACGAAAATGAGCTAAATGTTCGTCCAATGACACAAACACACCTATAGGATGCATAAGATTGCATAAAAACCCTAATTGGACAAGAACAAGCCTAGGGAGGACGAAAATGACCTAAATGTTCCTCCAATGACACAAATGAACTTATTGGATGCACAAGATTGGTTAAAAACCCTAATTGGACAAGAATAAGCCTAGGGAGGATGTAAATGACCTAAATGTTCCTCCTATGACAGAAATGAACTTATTGGATGCACAAGATTGGTTAAAAACCCTAATTGGACAAGAATAAGCATAGGGAGGACGAAAATGACCTAAATGTTCATCCAATGACACAAATGAACTTATTCGATGCACAAGATTGGTTAAAAACCCTAATTGGACAAGAATAAGCCTAGGGAGGACGAAAATGACCTAAATGTTCGTCCAATGACACAAACACACCTATTGGATGCACAAGATTGCATAAAAACCCTAATTGGACAAGAATAAGACTAGGGAGGACGAAAATGACCTAAATGTTCCTCCAATGACACTAACACACCTATTGGATGCACAAGATTGCATAAAAACCCTAATTGGACAAGAATAAGACTAGGGAGGACGAAAATGACCTAAATGTTCATCCAATGACACAAATGAACTTATTGGATGCACAAGATTGGTGAAAAACCCTAATTAGACAAGAATAAGCCTAGGGAGGACGAAAATGACCTAAATGTTCGTCCAATGACACAAACACACCTATTGGATGCACAAGATTGCATAAAAACCCTAATTGGACAAGAATAAGACTAGGGAGGACGAAAATGACCTAAATGTTCCTCCAATGACACAAACACACCTATTGGATGCACAAGATTGGTTAAAAACCATAATTGGACAAGAATAAGCCTAGGGAGGACGAAAATGACCTAAATGTTCCTCCAATGACACAAACACACCTATTGGATGCACAAGATTGGTTAAAAACCATCATTGGAAAAGAATAAGCCTAGGGAGGACGAAAATGACCTAAATGTTCATCCAATGACACAAATGAACTTATTCGATGCACAAGATTGGTTAAAAACTCTAATTGGACAAGAATAAGCCTAGGGAGGATGAAAATGACCTAAATGTTCAACCAATGACACAAATGAACTTATTGGATGCACAAGGTTGGTTAAAAACCTTAATTGGACAAGAATAAGCCTAGGGAGGACGAAAATGACCTAAATGTTCGTCCAATGACACAAACACACCTATTGGATGCACAAGATTGCATAAAAACCCTAATTGGACAAGAATAAGACTAGGGAGGACGAAAATGACCTAAATGTTCCTCCAATGACACAAACACACCTATTGAATGCACAAGATTGCATAAAAACCCTAATTGGACAAGAATAAGACTAGGGAGGACGTAAATGACCTAAATGTTCCACCAATGACACAAATGAACTTATTGGATGCACAAGGTTCGTTAAAAACCCTAATTGGACAAGAATAAGCCTAGGGAGGACGAAAATGACCTAAATGTTCAACCAATGACACAAATGAACTTATTGGATGCACAAGGTTGGTTAAAAACCCTAATTGGACAAGAATAAGCCTAGGGAGGACGAAAATGACCTAAATGTTCGTCCAATGACACAAACACACCTATTGGATGCACAAGATTGCATAAAAACCCTAATTGGACAAGAATAAGACTAGGGAGGACGAAAATGACCTAAATGTTCCTCCAATGACACAAACACACCTATTGAATGCACAAGATTGCATAAAAACCCTAATTGGACAAGAATAAGACTAGGGAGGACGTAAATGACCTAAATGTTCCACCAATGACACAAATGAACTTATTGGATGCACAAGGTTGGTTAAAAACCCTAATTGGACAAGAATAAGCCTAGGGAGGACGAAAATGACCTAAATGTTCAACCAATGACACAAATGAACTTATTGGATGCACAAGGTTGGTTAAAAACCCTAATTGGACAAGAATAAGCCTAGGGAGGACGAAAATGACCTAAATGTTCGTCCAATGACACAAACACACCTATTGGATGCACATGATTGCCTTAAAACCCTAATCGAACAAGAATAAGCCTAGGGATGACGAAAATGACCTAAATGTTCGTCCAATGACACAAACACACCTATTGGATGCACAAGATTGCATAAAAACCCTAATTGGACAAGAATAAGACTAGGGAGGACGAAAATGACCTAAATGTTCCTCCAATGACACAAACACACCTATTGGATGCACAAGATTGCATAAAAATCCTAATTCGACAAGAATAAGACTAGGGAGGACAAAAATGACCTAAATGTTCATCCAATGACACAAATGAGCTTATTGGATGCACAAGAGTGGTTAAAAACCCTAATTGGACAAGAATAAGCCTAGGGAGGACGAAAATGACCTAAATGTTCGTCCAATGACACAAACACACCTATTGGATGCACAAGATTGCATAAAAACCCTAATTGGACAAGAATAAGACTAGGGAGGACGAAAATGACCTAAATGTTCCTCCAATGACACAAACACACCTATTGGATGCACAAGATTGTATAAAAACCCTAATTCGACAAGAATAAGACTAGGGAGGACGAAAATGACCTAAATGTTCCTCCAATGACAAAAACACACCTATTGGATGCACAAGATAGCATAAAAACCCTAATTGGACAAGAATAAGACTAGGGAGGACGTAAATGACCTAAATGTTCCACCAATGACACAAATGAACTTATTGGATGCACAAGGTTGGTTAAAAACCCTAATTGGACAAGAATAAGCCTAGGGAGGACGAAAATGACCTAAATGTTCATCCAATGACACAAACACACATATTGGATGCACATGATTGCATAAAAACCCTAATTGGACAAGAATAAGCCTAGGGAGGACGAAAATGATCTAAATGTTCGTCCAATGACACAAACACACCTATAGGATGCACAAGATTGCATAAAAACCCTAATTGGACAAGAACAAGCCTAGGGAGGACGAAAATGACCTAAATGTTCATCCAATGACACAAATGAACTTATTGGATGCACAAGATTGGTTAAAAACCATTATTGGACAAGAATAAGCCTAGGGAGGAAGTATATGACCTAAATGTTCATCCAATGACACAAATGAACTTATTGGATGCACAAGATTGGTTAAAAACCCTAATTGGATAAGAATAAGCATAGGGAGGACGAAAATGACCTAAATGTTCATCCAATGACACAAACACACATATTGGATGCACAAGATTGCATAAAAACCCTAATTGGACAAGAATAAGACTAGGGAGGATGTAAATGACCTAAATGTTCCAACAATGACACAAATGAACTTATTGGATGCACAAGGTTGGTTAAAAACCCTAATTGGACAAGAACAAGCCTAGGGAGGACGAAAATGACCTAAAAGTTCATCCAATGACACAAATGAACTTATTGGATGCACAAGATTGGTTAAAAACCCTAATTGGACAAGAATAAGCCTAGGGAGGACGAAAATGACCTAAATGTTCATCCAATGACACAAATGAACTTATTGGATGCACAAGATTGGTTGAAAACCCTAATTGGACAAGAATAAGCCTAGGGAGGACGAAAATGACCTAAATGTTCATCCAATGACACAAACAAACTTATTGGATGCACAAGATTGGTTAAAACCCTAATTGGACAAGAATAAGCCTAGGGTGGACGAAAATGACCTAAATGTTCGTCCAATGACACAAACACACCTATTGGATGCACAAGATTGCATAAAAACCCTAATTGGACAAGAATAAGACTAGGGATGACGAAAATGACCTAAATGTTCATCCAATGACACAAATGAACTTATTGGATGCACAAGATTGGTTACATACCCTAATTGGACAAGAATAAGCCTAGGGAGGACGAAAATGACCTAAATGTTCATCCAATGACACAAATGAACTTATTGGATGCACAAGATTGGTTGAAAACCCTAATTGGACAAGAATAAGCCTAGGGAGGACGAAAATGACCTAAATGTTCATCCAATGACACAAATGAACTTATTGGATGCACAAGATTGGTTAAAACCCTAATTGGAGAAGAATAAGCCTAGGGAGGACGAAAATGACCCAAATGTTCATCCAATGACACAAATGAACTTGGTGGATGCACAAGATTGGTTAAAAACCCTAATTGGACAAGAATAAGCCTAGGGAGGAAGAAAATGACCTAAATGTTAGTCCAATGACACAAACACACCTATTGGATGCACAAGATTGCATAAAATTCCTAATTGGACAAGAATAAGACTAGGGAGGACGAAAATGACCTAAATGTTCATCCAATGACACAAACACACCTATTGGATGCACAAGATTGCATAAAAACCCTAATTGGACAAGAATAAGACTAGGGAGGACGAAAATGACCTAAATGTTCCTCCAATGACACAAACACACCTATTGGATGCACAAGATTGCATAAAAACCCTAATTGGACAAGAAAAAGACTAGGGAGGACTTAAATGACCTAAATGTTCCACCAATGACACAAATGAACTTATTGGATACACAAGGTTGGTTAAAAACCCTAATTGGACAAGAATAAGCCTAGGGAGGACGAAAATGACCTAAATGTTCAACCAATGACACAAATGAACTTATTGGATGCACAAGGTTGGTTAAAAACCCTAATTGGACAAGAATAAGCTTAGGGAGGACGAAAATGACCTAACTGTTCGTCCAATGACACAAACACACCTATTGTATTCACAGGATTGCATAAAAACCCTAATTGGACAAGAATAAACCTAGGGAGGACGAAAATGACCTAAATGTTCGTCCAATGACACAAACACACCTATTGGATGCACAAGATTGCATAAAAACACTAATTCGACAAGAATAAGACTAGGGAGGACGAAAATGACCTAAATGTTCATCCAATGACACAAATGAACTTATTGGATGCACAAGATTGGTTAAAAACCCTAATTGGACAAGAATAAGCCTAGGGAGGACGAAAATGACCTAAATGTTCGTCCAATGACACAAACACACCTATTGTATTCACAGGATTGCATAAAAACCCTAATTGGACAAGAATAAACCTAGGGAGGACGAAAATGACCTAAATGTTCGTCCAATGACACAAACACACCTATTGGATGCACAAGATTGCATAAAAACCCTAATTGGACAAGAATAAGACTAGGGAGGACGAAAATGACCTAAATGTTCCTCCAATGACCCAAACACACCTATTGGATGCACAAGATTGGTTAAAAACCCTAATTGGACAAGAATAAGCCTAGGGAGGACGAAAATGACCTAAATGTTCGTCCAATGACACAAACACACCTATTGGATGCACAAGATTGCATAAAAACCCTAATTGGACAAGAATAAGACTAGGGAGGACGAAAATGACCTAAATGTTCCTCCAATGACACAAATGAACTTATTGGATGCAGAAGATTGGCTAAAAACCCTAATTGGACAAGAATAAGCCTAGGGAGGACAAAAATGACCTAAATGTTCATCCAATGACACAAATGAACTTATTGGATGCACATGATTGGTTAAAAACCCTAATTGGACAAGAATAAGCCTAGGGAGGACGAAAATGACCTAAATGTTCGTCTAATGACACAAATGAACTTATTGGATGCACAAGATTGGTTAAAAACCCTATTTGGACAAGAATAAGCCTAGGGAGGACGAAAATGACCTAAATGTTCATCCAATGTCACAAATGAACTTATTGGATGCACAAGATTGGTTAAAAACCCTAATTGGAAAAGAATAAGCATAGGGAGGACGAAAATGACCTAAATGTTCATCCAATGACACAAACACACATATTGGATGCACAAGATTGGTTAAAAACCCTAATTGGACAAGAATAAGCGTAGGGAGGACGAAAATGACCTAAATGTTCGTCCAATGACACAAACACACCTATTGGATGCACAAGATTACATAAAAACCCTAATTGGACAATAATAAGACTAGGGAGGACGAAAATGACCTAAATGTTCCTCCAATGACACAAACACACCTATTGGATGCACAAGATTGGTTAAAAACCCTAATTGGACAAGAATAAGCATAGGGAGGACGAAAATGACCTAAATGTTCATCTAATGACACAAACACACATATTGGATGCACAAGACTGCTTAAAACCCTAATTGGACAAGAATAAGACTAGGGAGGACGAAAATGACCTAAATGTTCATCCAATGACACAAATGAACTTATTGGATGCACAAGATTGGTTAAAAACCCTAATTGGACAAGAATAAGCCTAGGTAGGATGAAAATGACCTAAATGTTCAACCAATGACACAAATGAACTTATTGGATGCACAAGGTTGGTTAAAAACCCTAATTGGACAAGAATAAGCCTAGGGAGGACGAAAATGACCTAAATGTTCGTCCAATGACACAAACACACCTATTGGATGCACAAGATTGCATAAAAACCCTAATTGGACAAGAATAAGACTAGGGAGGACGAAAATGACCCAAATGTTCAACCAATGACACAAATGAACTTATTGGATGCACAAGATTGGTTAAAAACCCTAATTGGACAAGAATAAGCCTAGTGAGGACGAAAATGACCTAAATGTTCATCCAATGACACAAATGAACTTATTGGATGCACAAGATTGGTTAAAAACCCTAATTGGACAAGAATAAGCCTAGGGAGGACGAAAATGACCTAAATGTTCAACCAATGACACAAATGAACTTATTGGATGCACAAGGTTGGTTAAAAACCATAATTGGACAAGAATAAGCCTAGGGAGGACGAAAATGACCTAAATGTTCGTCCAATGACACAAACACACCTATTGGATGCACAGGATTGCATAAAAACCCTAATTGGACAAGAATAAGCCTAGGGAGGACGAAAATGACCTAAATGTTCGTCCAATGACACAAACACACCTATAGGATGCATAAGATTGCATAAAAACCCTAATTGGACAAGAACAAGCCTAGGGAGGACGAAAATGACCTAAATGTTCATCCAATGACACAAATGAACTTATTGGATGCACAAGATTGGTTAAAAACCTTAATTGGACAAGAATAAGCCTAGGGAGGACGTAAATGACCTAAATGTTCATCCAATGACAGAAATGAACTTATTGGATGCACAAGATTGGTTAAAAACCCTAATTGGACAAGAATAAGCATAAAGAGGACGAAAATGACTTAAATGTTCGTCCAATGACACAAACACACCTATTGGATGCACAAGATTGCATAAAAACCCTAATTCGACAAGAATAAGACTAGGGAAGACGAAAATGACCTAAATGTTCATCCAATGACACAAATGAACTTATTGGATGCACAAGATTGGTTAAAAACCCTAATTGGACAAGAATAAGACTAGGGAGGACGAAAATGACCTAAATGTTCCTCCAATGACACAAACACACTTATTGGATGCACAAGATTGTATAAAAACCCTAATTCGATAAGAATAAGACTAGGAAGGACGAAAATGACCTAAATGTTCATCCAATGCCACAAATGAACTTATTGGATGCACAAGATTGGTTAAAACCCTAATTGGAGAAGAATAAGCCTAGGGAGGACGAAAATGACCTAAATGTTCATCCAATGACACAAATGAACTTATTGGATGCACAAGATTGGTTAAAAACCCTAATTGGACAAGAATAAGCCTAGGGAGGACGAAAATGACCTAAATGTTCGTCCAATGACACAAACACACCTATTGGATGCACAAGATTGCATAAAAACCCTAATTGGACAAGAATAAGACTAGGGAGAACGAAAATGACCTAAATGTTCATCCAATGACATAAATGAACTTATTGGATGCACAAGATTGGTTAAAAACCCTAATTGGACAAGAATAAGCATAGGGAGGACGAAAATGACCTAAATGTTCATCCAATGAAACAAACCCACATATTGGATGCACAAGATTGGTTAAAACCCTAATTGGACATGAATAAGACTAGGGAGGACGAAAATGACCTAAATGTTCCTCCAATGACACAAACATACCTATTGGATGCACAAGATTGCATAAAAACCCTAATTGGACAAGAATAAGACTAGGGAGGACGAAAATGACCTAAATGTTCATCCAATGACACAAATGAACTTATTGGATGCACAAGATTGGTTAAAAACCCAACTTGGACAAGAATAAGCCTAGGGAGGACGAAAATGACCTAAATGTTCGTCCAATGACACAAACACACCTATTGGATGCACAAGATTGCATAAAAACCCTAATTGGACAAGAATAAGACTAGGGAGGACGAAAATGACCTAAATGTTCCTCCAATGACACAAACACACCTATTGGATGCACAAGATTGCATAAAAACCCTAATTCGACAAGAATAAGACTAGGGAGGACGAAAATGACCTAAATGTTACTCCAATGACACAAATGAACTTATTGGATGCACAAGATTGGTTAAAAACCCTAATTGGACAAGAATAAGCCTAGGGAGGACGAAAATGACCTAAATGTTCGTCCAATGACACAAACACACCTATTGGATGCACAAGATTGCATAAAAACCCTAATTGGACAAGAATAAGACTAGGGAGGACGAAAATGACCTAAATGTTCATCCAATGACACAAATAAATTTATTGGATGCATAAGATTGCATAATAACCCTAATTGGACAAGAATAAGCCTAGGGAGGACGAAAATGACCTAAATGTTCATCCAATGACACAAATGAACTTTTTGGAGGCACAAGATTGGTTAAAAACCCTAATTGGACAAGAATAAGCCTAGGGAGGACGAAAATGACCTAAATGTTCGTCCAATGACACAAACACACCTATTGGATGCACAAGATTGGTTAAAAACCCTAATTGGACAAGAATATGCCTAGGGAGGACGAAAATGACCTAAATGTTCGTCCAATGACACAAATGAACTTATTGGATGCACAAGATTGGTTAAAAACCCTAATTGGACAAGAATAAGCATAGGGAGGACGAAAATGACCTAAATGTTCATCCAATTACACAAACACACATATTGGATGCACAAGATTGCTTAAAACCCTAATTGGACAGAATAAGACTAGGGATGACGAAAATGACCTAAATGTTCATCCAATGACACAAATGAACTTATTGGATGCACAAGATTGGTTAAAAACCCTAATTGGACAAGAATAAGCCTAGGGAGGACGAAAATGACCTAAATGTTCGTCCAATGACACAAACACACATATTGGATGCACAAGATAGCTTAAAACGCTAAATGGACAAGAATAAGACTTGGGATGACGAAAATGACCTAAATGTTCATCCAATGACACAAATGAACTTATTGGATGCACAAGATTGGTTAAAAACCCTAATTGGACAAGAATAAGCCTAGGGAGGACCAAAATGACCTAAATGTTCGTCCAATGACACAAACACACCTATTGGATGCACAAGATTGCATAAAAACCCTAATTGGACAAGAATAAGACTAGGGAGGACGAAAATGACCTAAATGTTCCTCCAATGACACAAACACACCTATTGGATGCACAAGATTGCATAAAAACCCTAATTGGACAAGAATAAGACTAGGGAGGACTTAAATGACCTAAATGTTCCACCAATGACACAAATGAACTTATTGGATACACAAGGTTGGTTAAAAACCCTAATTGGACAACAATAAGCCTAGGGAGGACGAAAATGACCTAAATGTTCAACCAATGACACAAATGAACTTATTGGATGCACAAGGTTGGTTAAAAACCTTAATTGGACAAGAATAAGCCTAGGGAGGACGAAAATGACCTAAATGTTCGTCCAATGACACAAACACACCTATTGGATGCACAAGATTGCATAAAAACCCTAATTGGACAAGAATAAGACTAGGGAGGACGAAAATGACCTAAATGTTCCTCCAATGACACAAACACACCTATTGGATGCACAAGATTGCATAAAAACCCTAATTCGACAAGAATAAGACTAGGGAGGACATAAATGACCTAAATGTTCCTCCAATGACACAAACACACCTATTGGATGCACAAGATTGCATAAAAACCCTAATTGGACAAGAATAAGACTAGGGAGGACGAAAATGACCTAAATGTACATCCAATGACACAAATGAACTTATTGGATGCACAAAATTGGTTAAAAACCCTAATTGGACAAGAATAAGCCTAGGGAGGACGAAAATGACCTAAATGTTCGTCCAATGACACAAACACACCTATTGGATGCACAAGATTGCATAAAAACCCTAATTGGACAAGAATAAGACTAGGGAGGACGAAAATGACCTAAATGTTCCTCCAATGACACAAACACAACTATTGGATGCACAAGTTTGCATAAAAACCCTAATTGGACAAGAATAAGACTAGGGAGGACGAAAATGACCTAAATGTTCATCCAATGACACAAATGAACTTATTGAATGCACAAGATTGGTTAAAAACCCTAATCCGACAAGAATAAGCCTAGGGAGGACGAAAATGACCTAAATGTTCGTCCAATGACACAAACACACCTATTGGATGCACAAGATTGCATAAAAACCCTAATTGGACAAGAATAAGACTAGGGAGGACGAAAATGACCTAAATAATCATCCAATGACACAAATGAACTTATTGGATTCACAAGATTGGTTAAAAACCCTAATTGGACAAGAATAAGCATAGGGAGGACGAAAATGACCTAAATGTTCATCCAATGACACAAACCCACATATTGGACGCACAAGATTGCTTAAAACCCTAATTGGACAAGAATAAGACTAGGGAGGACGAAAATGACCTAAATGTTCATCCAATGACACAAATGAACTTATTGGATGCACAAGATTGGTTAAAAACCCTAATCGGACAAGAATAAGCCTAGGGAGGACGAAAATGACCTAAATGTTCGTCCAATGACACAAACACACCTATTGGATGCACAAGATTGCATAAAAACCCTAATTGGACAAGAATAAGACTAGGGAGGACGCAAATGACCTAAATGTTCATCCAATGACACAAATGAACTTATTGGATGCACAAGATTAGTTAAAAACCCTAATTGGACAAGAATAAGCCTAGGGAGGACGAAAATGACCTAAATGTTCGTCCAATGACACAAACACACCTATTGGATGCACAAGATTGCATAAAAACCCTAATTGGACAAGAATAAGACTAGGGAGGACGAAAATGACCTAAATGTTCCTCCAATGACACAACCACACCTATTGGATGCACAAGATTGCATAAAAACCCTAATTGGACAAGAATAAGCATAGGGAGGACAAAAATGACCTAAATGTTCATCCAATGACACAAATGAACTTATTGGATGCACAAGATTGGTTAAAACCCTAATTGGAGAAGAATAAGCCTAGGGAGGACGAAAATGACCTAAATGTTCATCCAATGACACAAATGAACTTATTGGATGCACAAGATTGGTTAAAAACCCTAATTGGACAAGAATAAGCCTAGGGAGGACGAAAATGACCTAAATGTTCGTCCAATGACACAAACACACCTATTGGATGCACAAGATTGCATAAAAACCCTAATTGGACAAGAATAAGACTAGGGAGGACGAAAATGACCTAAATGCTCATCCAATGACACAAATGAACTTATTGAATGCACAAGATTGGTTAAAAACCCTAATCGGACAAGAATAAGCCTAGGGAGGACGAAAATGACCTAAATGTTCGTCCAATGATACAAACACACCTATTGGATGCACAAGATTGCATAAAAACCTTAATTGGACAAGTATAAGACTAGGGAGGACGAAAATGACCTAAATGTTCCTTTAATGACACAAACACACCTATTGGATGCACAAGATTGCATAAAAACCCTAATGCGGCAAGAATAAGACTAGGGAGGATGAAAATGACCTAAATGTTCATCCAATGACACAAATGAACTTATTGGATGCACAAGATTGGTTAAAAACCCTACTTGGACAAGAATAAGCCTAGGGAGGACGAAAATGACCTAAATGTTCGTCCAATGACACAAATACACCTATTGGATGCACAAGATTGGTTAAAAACCCTAATTGGACAAGAATAAGCCTAGGGAGGACGAAAATGACCTAAATGTTCGTCCAATGACACAAACACACCTATTGGATGCACAAGATTGCATAAAAACCCTAATTGGACAAGAATAAGACTAGGGAGGACGAAATTGACCTAAATGTTCCTCCAATGACACAAACACACCTATTGGATGCACAAGATTGCATAAAAACCCTAATTCGACAAGAATAAGACTAGGGAGGACTTAAATGACCTAAATGTTCCACCAATGACACAAATGAACTTATTGGATACACAAGGTTGGTTAAAAACCCTAATTGGACCAGAATAAGCCTAGGGAGGACGAAATTGACCTAAATGTTCAACCAATGACACAAATGAACTTATTGGATGCACAAGGTTGGTTAAAAACCCTAATTGGACAAGAATAAGCCTAGGGAGGACGAAAATGACCTAAATGTTCGTCCAATGACACAAACACACCTATTGGATGCACAAGATTGCATAAAAACCCTAATTGGACAAGAATAAGACTAGGGAGGACGAAAATGACCTAAATGTTTATCCAATGACACAAATGAACTTATTGGATGCACAAGATTGGTTAAAAACCCGAATTGGACAAGAATAAGCATAGGGAGGACGAAAATGACCTAAACGTTCATCCAATGACACAAACCCACATATTGGATGCACAAGATTGCTTAAAACACTAATTGGACAAGAATAAGACTAGGGAGGACGAAAATGACCTAAATGTTCATCCAATGACACAAATGAACTTATTGAATGCACAAGATTGGTTAAAAACCCTAATCGGACAAGAATAAGCCTAGGGAGGACGAAAATGACCTAAATGTTCTTCCAATGACACAAACACACCTATTGGATGCACAAGATTGCATAAAAACCCTAATTGGACAAGAATAAGACTAGGGAGGACGAAAATGACCTAAATGTTCCTCCAATGACACAAACACACCTATTGGATGCACAAGATTGCATAAAAACCCTAATTCGACAAGAATAAGACTAGGGAGGACGAAAATGACCTAAATGTTCCTCCAATGACACAAACACACCTATTGGATGCACAAGATTGCATAAAAACCATAATTGGATAAGAATAAGACTAGGGAGGACGTAAATGACCTAAATGTTCCACCAATGACACAAATGAACTTATTGGATACACAAGGTTGGTTAAAAACCCTAATTGGACAAGAATAAGCCTAGGGAGGACGAAAATGACCTAAATGTTCAACCAATGACACAAATGAAATTATTGGATGCACAAGGTTGGTTAAAAACCCTAATTGGACAAGAATAAGCCTAGGGAGGACGAAAATGACGTAAATGTTCGTCCGATGACACAAACACACCTATTGGATGCAAAGGATTGCATAAAAACCCTAATTGGACAAGAATAAGCCTAGGGAGGACGAAAATGACCAAAATGTTCCTCCAATGACACAAACACACCTATTGGATGCACAAGATTGCATAAAAACCCTAATTGGACAAGAATAAGACTAGGAAGGACGAAAATGACCTAAATGTTCATCCAATGACACAAATGTACTTATTGTATGCACAAGATTGGTTAAAAACCCTAATTGGACAAGAATAAGCCTAGGGAGGACGAAAATGACCTAAATGTTCGTCCAATGACACAAACACACCTATTGGATGCACAAGATTGCATAAAAACCCTAATTGGACAAGAATAAGACTAGGGAGGACGAAAATGACCTAAATGTTCATCCAATGACACAAATGAACTTATTGGATGCACAAGATTGGTTAAAAACCCTAATTGGACAAGAATAAGCATAGGGAGGACGAAAATGACCTAAACGTTCATCCAATGACACAAACCCACATATTGGATGCACAAGATTGCTTAAAACCCTAATTGGACAAGAATAAGACTAAGGAGGACGAAAATGACCTAAATGTTCATCCAATGACACAAATGAACTTATTGAAGGCACAAGATTGGTTAAAAACCCTAATCGGACAAGAATAAGCCTATGGAGGACGAAAATGACCTAAATGTTCTTCCAATGACACAAACACACCTATTGGATGCACAAGATTACATAAAAACCCTAATTGGACAAGAATAAGACTAGGGAGGACAAAAATGACCTAAATGTTCCTCCAATGACACAAACACACCTATTGGATACACAAGATTGCATAAAAACCCTAATTCGACAAGAATAAGACTAGGGAGGACAAAAATGACCTAAATGATCATCCAATGACACAAATGAACTTATTGGATGCACAAGATTGGTTAAAAACCCTAATTGGACAAGAATAAGCCTAGGGAGGACGAAAATGACCTAAATGTTCGTCCAATGACACAAACACACCTATTGGATGCACAAGATTGCATAAAAACCCTAATTGGACAAGAATAAGACTAGGGAGGACGAAAATGACCTAAATGCTCATCCAATGACACAAATGAACTTTTTGAATGCACAAGATTGGTTAAAAACCCTAATCGGACAAGAATAAGCCTAGGGAGGACGAAAATGACCTAAATGTTCGTCCAATGACACAAACACACCTATTGGATGCACAAGATTGGTTAAAAACCCTAATTGGACAAGAATAAGCCTAGGGAGGACGAAAATGACCTAAATGTTCGTCCAATGACACAAACACACCTATTGGATGCACAAGATTGCATAAAAACCCTAATTGGACAAGAATAAGACTAGGGAGGACGAAAATGACCTAAATGTTCATCCAATGACACAAATGAACTTATTGGATGCACAAGGTTGGTTAAAAACCATAATTGGACAAGAATAAGCCTAGGGACGACGAAAATGACCTAAATGTTCGTCCAATGACACAAATACACCTATTGGATGCACAAGATTGCATAAAAACCCTAATTGGACAAGAATAAGCATAGGGAGGACGAAAATGACCTAAATGTACCTCCAATGACACAAACACACCTATTGGATGCACAAGATTGGTTAAAAACCCTAATTGGACAAGAATAAGCCTAGGGAGGACGAAAATGACCTAAATGTTCGTCCAATGACACAAACACACCTATTGGATGCACAAGATTGCATAAAAACCCTAATTGGACAAGAATAAGACTAGGGAGGACGAAAATGACCTAAATGTTCATCCAATGACACAAATGAACTTATTGGATGCACAAGATTGGTTAAAAACCCTAATTGGACAAGAATAAGCATAGGGAGGACGAAAATGACCTAAATGTTCATCCAATGACACAAACACACATATTGGATGCACAAGATTGCATAAAAAACCCTAATTGGAGAAGAATAAGACTAGGGAGGACGAAAATGACCTAAATGTTCATCCAATGACACAAATGAACTTATTGGATGCACAAGATTGGTTAAAAACCCTAATTGGACAAGAATAAGACTAGGGAGGACGAAAATGACCTAAATGTTCCTCCAATGACACAAACACACTTATTGGATGCACAAGATTGCATAAAAACCATAATTCGACAAGAATAAGACTAGGGAGGACGAAAATGACCTAAATGTTCATCCAATGACACAAATGAACTTATTGGATGCACAAGATTGGTTAAAAACCCTAATTGGACAAGAATAAGCCTAGGGAGGACGAAAATGACTTAAATGTTCGTCCAATGACACAAACACACCTATTGGATGCACAAGATTGCATAAAAACCCTAATTCGACAAGAATAAGACTAGGGAGGACGAAAATGACCTAAATGTTCATCCAATGACACAAATGAACTTATGGGATGCACAAGATTGGTTAAAAACCCTAATTGGACAAGAATAAGACTAGGGAGGACGAAAATGACCTAAATGTTCCTCCAATGACACAAACACACTTATTGGATGCACAAGATTGTATAAAAACCCTAATTCGATAAGAATAAGACTAGGGAGGACGAAAATGACCTAAATGTTCCTCCAATGACACAAACACACCTATTGGATGCACAAGATTGCATAAAAACCCGAATTGGACAAGAATAAGACTAGGGAGGACGTAAATGACCTAAATGTTCCACCAATGACACAAATGAGCTTATTGGATGCACAAGATTGGTTAAAAACCCTAATTGGACAAGAATAAGCCTAGGGAGGACGTAAATGACCTAAATGTTCATCCAATGACAGAAATGAACTTATTGGATGCACAAGATTGGTTAAAAACCCTAATTGGACAAGAATAAGCCTAGGGAGGACGAAAATGACCTAAATGTTC
>JBBPBR010000265.1:0-36223 GCA_037974775.1 Cicer pinnatifidum
AAATGACCTAAATGTTCATCCAATGACACAAATGAACTTATTGGATGCACAAGATTGGTTAAAAACCCTAATTGGACAAGAATAAGCATAGGGAGGACGAAAATGAGCTAAATGTTCATCCAATGACACAAACACACATATTGGATGCACAAGATTGCTTAAAACCGTAATTGGACAAGAGTAAGACTAGGGATGACGTAAATGACCTAAATGTTCATCCAATGACACAAATGAATTTATTGGATGCACAAGATTGGTTAAAAACCCTAATTGGACAAGAATAAGCCTAGGGAGGACGAAAATGACCTAAATGTCCGTCCAATGACACAAACACACCTATTGGATGCACAAGATTGCATAAAAACCCTAATTGGACAAGAAAAAGACTAGGGAGGACGAAAATGACCTAAATGTTCCTCCAATGACACAAACACACATATTGGATGCACAAGATTGCTTAAAACCCTAATTGGACAAGAATAAAACTAGGGATGACGAAAATGACCTAAATGTTCATCCAATGACACAAATGAACTTATTGGATGCACAAGATTGGTTAAAAACCCTAATTGGACAAGAATAAGGCTAGGGAGGACGAAAATGACATAAATGTTCGTCCAATGACACAAACACACCTATTGGATGCACAAGATTGCATAAAAACCCTAATTGGACAAGAATAAGACTAGGGAGGACGAAAATGACATAAATCTTCATCCAATGACACAAACACACATATTGGATGCACAAGATTGCTTAAAACCCTAATTGGACAAGAATAAAACTAGGGATGACGAAAATGACCTAAATGTTCATCCAATGACACAAATGAACTTATTGGATGCACAAGATTGGTTAAAAACCCTAATTGGACAAGAATAAGCCTAGGGAGGACGAAAATGACCTAAATGTTCGTCCAATGACACAAACACACCTATTGGATGCACAAGATTGCATAAAAACCCTAATTGGACAAGAATAAGACTAGGGAGGACGAAAATGACCTAAATGTTCCTCCAATGACACAAACACACATATTGGATGCACAATATTGCATAAAAACCCTAATTGGACAAGAATAAGACTAGGGAGAACGAAAATGACCTAAATGTTCATCCAATGACACAAATGAACTTATTAGATGCACAAGATTGGTTGAAAACCCTAATTGGACAAGAATAAGCATAGGGAGGACGAAAATGACCTAAATGTTCATCCAATGACACAAACACACATATTGGATGCACAAGATTGCTTAAAACCTTAATTGGACAAGAATAAAACTAGGGATGACGAAAATGACCTAAATGTTCATCCAATGACACAAATGAACTTATTGGATGCACAAGATTGGTTAAAAACCCTAATTGGACAAGAATAAGCCTAGGGAGGACGAAAATGACCTAAATCTTCGTCCAATGACACAAACACACCTATTGGATGCACAAGATTGCATAAAAACCCTAATTGGACAAGAATAAGACTAGGGAGGACGAAAATGACCTAAATGTTCCTCCAATGACACAAACACACCTATTGGATGCACAAGATTGCATAAAAACCCTAATTGGACAAGAATAAGACTAGAAGGACGAAAATGACCTAAATGTTCATTCAATGACACAAATGAACTTATTGAATGCACAAGATTGGTTAAAAACCCTAATCGGACAAAAATAAGCCTAGGGAGGACGAAAATGACCTAAATGTTCGTCCAATGACACAAACACACCTATTGGATGCACAAGATTGCATAAAAACCCTAATTGGACAAGAATAAGACTAGGGAGGACGAAAATGACCTAAATGTTCCTCCAATGACACAAACACACCTATAGGATGCACAAGATTGCATAAAAACCCTAATTGGACAAGAATAAGCAATAGGGAGGACGAAAATGACCTAAACGTTCATCCAATGACACAAACCCACATATTGGATGCACAAGATTGCTTAAAACTCTAATTGGACAAGAATAAGCCTAGGGAGGACGAAAATGACCTAAATGTTCGTCCAATGACACAAACACACCTATTGGATGCACAAGATTGCATAAAAACCCTAATTGGACAAGAATAAGACTAGGGAGGACGAAAATGACCTAAATGTTCCTCCAATGACACAAACACACCTATTGGATGCACAAGATTGCATAAAAACCCTAATTGGACAAGAATAAGACTAGGGAGGACGAAAATGACCTAAATGTTCCTCCAATGACACAAACACACCTATTGGATGCACAAGATTGCATAAAAACCCTAATTCGACAAGAATAAGACTAGGGAGGACGAAAATGACCTAAATGTTCATCCAATGACATAAATGAACTTATTGGTTGCACAAGATTGGTTAAAAACCCTAATTGGACAAGAATAAGCCTAGGGAGGACGAAAATGACCTAAATGTTCGTCCAATGACACAAACACACCTATTGGATGCACAAGATTGCATAAAAACCCTAATTGGACAAGAATAAGACTAGGGAGGACGAAAATGACCTAAATGTTCCTCCAATGACACAAACACACCTATTTGATGCACAAGATTGCATAAAAACCCTAATTGGACAAGAATAAGACTAGGGAGGACTTAAATGACCTAAATGTTCCACCAATGACACAAATGAACTTATTGGATGCACAAGATTGGTTAAAAACCCTAATTGGACAAGAATAAGACTAGGGAGGACGAAAATGACCTAAATGTTCATCGAATGACACAAACACACATTTTAGATGCACCAGATTGCTTAAAACCCTAATTGGACAAGAATAAGCCTAGGGAGGACGAAAATGACCTAAATGTTCGTCCAATGACACAAACACACCTATTGGATGCACAAGATTGCATAAAAACCCTAATTGGACAAGAATAAGACTAGGGAGGACGAAAATGACCTAAATGTTCCTCCAATGACACAAACACACCTATTGGATGCACAAGATTGCATAAAAACCCTAATTCGACAAGAATAAGACTAGGGAGGTCGAAAATGACCTAAATGTTCATCCAATGACACAAATGAACTTATTGGATGCACAAGATTGGTTAAAAACCCTAATTGGACAAGAATAAGCCTAGGGAGGACGAAAATGACTTAAATGTTCATCCAATGACACAAACACACCTATTGGATGCACAAGATTGCATAAAAACCCTAATTGGACAAGAATAAGACTAGGGAGGACTTAAATGACTTAAATGTTCCACCAATGACACAAATGAACCTATTGGATGCATAAGATTGCATAAAAACCCGAATTGGACAAGAATAAGACTAGGGAGGACGTAAATGACCTAAATGTTCCACCAATGACACAAATGAACTTATTGGATGCAAAGGTTGGTTAAAAACCCTAATTGGACAAGAATAAGCCTAGGGAGGACGAAAATGACCTAAATGTTCAACCAATGACACAAATGAACTTATTGGATGCACAATGTTGGTTAAAAACCCTAATTGGACAAGAATAAGCCTAGGGAGGACGAAAATGACCTAAATGTTCGTCCAATGACACAAACACACCTATTGGATGCACAGGATTGCATAAAAACCCTAATTGGACAAGAATAAGCCTAGGGAGGACGAAAATGACCTAAATGTTCGTCCAATGACACAAACACACCTATAGGATGCATAAGATTGCATAAAAACCCTAATTGGACAAGAACAAGCCTAGGGAGGACGAAAATGACCTAAATGTTCATCCAATGACACAAATGAACTTATTGGATGCACAAGATTGGTTAAAAACCCTAATTGGACATGAATAAGCGTTGGGAGGACGTAAATGACCTAAATGTTCATCCAATGACACAAATGAACTTATTGGATGCACAAGATTGGTTAAAAACCCTAATTGGACAAGAATAAGCATAGGGAGGACGAAAATGACCTAAATGTTCATCCAATGACACAAACACACATATTGGATGCACAAGATTGCTTAAAACACTAATTGGACAAGAATAAGACTAGGGATGACGAAAATGACCTAAATGTTCATCCAATGACACAAATGAACTTATTGGATGCACAAGATTGGTTAAAAACCCTAATAGGACAAGAATAAGCCTAAGGAGGATGAAAATGACCTAAATGTTCGTCCAATGACACAAACACACCTATTGGATGCACAAGATTGCATAAAAACCCTAATTGGACAAGAATAAGACTAGGGAGGACGAAAATGACCTAAATGTTCCTCCAATGACACAAACACACCTATTGGATGCACAAGATTGCTTAAAAACCCTAATTGGACAAGAATAAGACTAGGGAGGACGAAAATGACCTAAATGTTCATCCAATGACACAAATGAACTTATTGGATGCACAAGATTGGTTGAAAACCCTAATTGGACAAGAATAAGCCGAGGGAGGACGAAAATGACCTAAATGTTCATCCAATGACACAAATGAACTTATTGGATGCACAAGATTGGTTAAAAACCCTAATTGGACAAGAATAAGCCTAGGGAGGACGAAAATGACCTAAATGTTCATCCAATGACACAAACACACCTACTGGATGCACAAGATTGGTTAAAAACCCTAATTGGACAAGAATAAGCCTAGGGAGGACGAATATGACCTAAATGTTCGTCCAATGACACAAACACACCTATTGGATGCACAAGATTGCATAAAAACCCTAATTGGACAAGAATAAGACTAGGGAGGACGAAAATGACCTAAATGTTCATCCAATGACACAAATGAACTTATTGGATGCACAAGATTGGTTGAAAGCCCTAATTGGACAAGAATAAGCCTAGGGAGGATGAGAATGACCTAAATGTTCGTCCAATGACACAAACACACCTATTGGATGCACAAGATTGCATAAAAACCCTAATTGGACAAGAATAAGACTAGGGAGGACGAAAATGACCTAAATGTTCCTCCAATGACACAAACACACCTATTGGATTCACAAGATTGCATAAAAACCCTAATTGGACAAGAATAAGACTAGGGAGGGCGAAAATAACCTAAATGTTCCTCCAATGACACAAACACACCTATTGGATGCACAAGATTGGTTAAAAACCCTAATTGGACAAGAATAAGCCTAGGGAAGACGAAAATGACCTAAATGTTCGTCCAATGACACAAACACACCTATTGGATGCACAAGATTGCATAAAAACCCTAATTGGACAAGAATAAGACTAGGGAGGACGAAAATGACCTAAATGTTTATCCAATGACACAAACACACCTATTGGATGCACAAGATTGCATAAAAACCCTAATTGGACAAGAATAAGCCTAGGGAAGACAAAAATGACCTAAATGTTCATCCAATGACACAAATGAACTTATTGGATGCACAAGATTGGTTAAAAACCCTAATTGGACAAGAATAAGCATAGGGAGGACGAAAATGACCTAAATGTTCATCCAATGACACAAATGAACTTTTTGGATGCACAAGATTGGTTAAAAACCCTAAATGGACAAGAATAAGCATAGGGAGGACGAAAATGACCTAAATGTTCATCCAATGACACAAATGAACTTATTGGATGCAAAAGATTGGTTAAAAACCCTAATTGGGCAAGAATAAGCATAGGGAGGACGAAAATGACCTAAATGTTCATCCAATGACACAAATGAACTTTTTGGATGCACAAGATTGGTTAAAAACCCTAATTGGACAAGAATAAGCCTAGGGAGGACGTAAATGACCTAAATGTTCATCCAATGACACAAATGAACTTATTGGATGCACAAGATTGGTTAAAAACCCTAATTGGACAAGAATAAGCCTAGGGAGGACGAAAATGACCTAAATGTTCGTCCAATGACACAAACACACCTATTGGATGCACAAGATTGCATAAAAACCCTAATTGGACAAGAATAAGCACAAGGAGGACAAAAATGACCTAAATGTTCATCCAATGACACAAATGAACTTATTGGATGCACAAGATTGGTTAAAAACCCTAATTGGACAAGAATAAGCATAGGGAGGACGAAAATGACCTAAATGTTCATCCAATGACACAAACACACATATTGGATGCACAAGATTGCTTAAAACCCTAATTGGACAAGAATAAGACTAGGGATGACGAAAATGACCTAAATGTTCATCCAATGACACAAATAAACTTATTGGATGCACAAGATTGGTTAAAAACCCTAATTGGACAAGAATAAGCATAGGGAGGACGAAAATGACCTAAATGTTCATTCAATGACACAAACACACATATTGGATGCACAAGATTGCATAAAAACCCTAATTGGACAAGAATAAGACTAGGGAGGACGAAAATGACCTAAATGTTCCTCCAATGACACAATCACACCTATTGGATGCACAAGATTGGTTAAAAACCCTAATTGGACAAGAATAAGCCTAGGGAGGACGTAAATGACCTAAATGTTCATCCAATGATAGAAATGAACTTATAGGATGCACAAGATTGGTTAAAA
The DNA here is from genome assembly GCA_037974775.1 of Cicer pinnatifidum. Taxonomy (NCBI): domain Eukaryota; kingdom Viridiplantae; phylum Streptophyta; class Magnoliopsida; order Fabales; family Fabaceae; genus Cicer; species Cicer pinnatifidum. Next base: position 6,456 of record JBBPBR010000265.1, read on the forward strand.
ACCCTAATTGGACAAGAATAAGCATAGGGAGGACGAAAATGACCTAAATGTTCATCCAATGACACAAACACACATATTGGATGCACAAGATTGCTTAAAACCCTAATTGGACAAGAATAAGACTAGGGATGACGAAAATGACCTAAATGTTCATCCAATGACACAAAAGAACTTATTGGATGCACAAGATTGGTTAAAAACCCTAATTGGACAAGAATAAGCCTAGGGAGGACGAAAATGACCTAAATGTTCGTCCAATGACACAAACACACCTATTGGATGCACAAGATTGCATAAACACCCTAATTGGACAAGAATAAGACTAGGGAGGACGAAAATGACCTTAATGTTCCTCCAATGACACAAATGAACTTATTGGATGCACAAGATTGACTAAAAACCCTAATTGGACAAGAATAAGCCTAGGGAGGACGAAAATGACCTAAATGTTCATCCAATGACACAAATGAACTTATTGGATGCACAAGATTGGTTAAAAACCCTAATTGGACAAGAATAAGCCTAGGGAGGACGAAAATGACCTAAATGTTCATCCAATGACACAAATCAACTTATTGGATGCACATGATTGGTCAAAAACCCTAATTGGACAAGAATAAGACTAGGGAGGACGAAAATGACCTAAATGTTCCTCCAATGACACAAATGAACTTATTGGATGCACAAGGTTGGTTAAAAACCCTAATTGGACAAGAATAAGTCTAGGGAGGACGAAAATGACCTAAATGTTCAACCAATGAGACAAATGAACTTATTGGATGCACAAGATTGGTTAAAAACACTAATTGGAAAAGAATAAGCCTAGGGAGGACGAAAATGACCTAAATGTTCGTCCAATGACACAAACACACCTATTGGATGCACAAGATTGCATAAAAACCCTAATTGGACAAGAATAAGACTAGGGAGGACGAAAATGACCTAAATGTTCCTCCAATGACACAAATGAACTTATTGGATGCACAAGGTTGGTTAAAAACCCTAATTGGACAAGAATAAGCCTAGGGAGGACGAAAATGACCTAAATGTTCAACCAACGATACAAATGAACTTATTGGATGCACAAGGTTGGTTAAAAACCATAATTGGACAAGAATAAGCCTAGGGAGGACGAAAATGACCCAAATGTTCGTCCAATGACACAAACACACCGATTGGATGCACAAGATTGCATAAAAACCCTAATTAGACAAGAATAAGACTAGGGAGGACGAAAATGACCTAAATGTTCATCCAATGACATAAATGAACTTATTGTATGCACAAGATTGGTTAAAAACCCTAATTGGACAAGAATAAGCATAGGGAGGACGTAAATGACCTAAATGTTCATCCAATGACACAAACACACATATTGGATGCACAAGATTGCTTAAAACCCTAATTGGACTAGAATAAGACTAGGGAGGACGAAAATGACCTAAATGTTCATCCAATGACACAAATGAACTTATTGGATGCACAAGATTGGTTAAAAACCCTAATTGGACAAGAATAAGCCTAGGGAGGATGAAAATGACCTAAATGTTTATCCAATGACACAAATGAACTTATTGGATGCACAAGATTGGTTAAAAACCCTAATTGGACAAATATAAGCCTAGGGAGGACGAAAATGACCTAAATGATCGTCCAATGACACAAACACACCTATTGGATGCACAAGATTGCATAAAAACCCTAATTGGACAAGAATAAGACTAGGGAGGACGAAAATTACCTAAATGTTCCTCCAATGACACAAATGAACTTATTGGATGCACAAGGTTGGTTAAAAACCCTAGTTGGACAAGAATAAGCCTAGGGAGGACGAAAATGACCAAAATGTTCAACCAATGACACAAATGAACTTATTGGATGTACAAGATTGGTTAAAAACCCTAATTGGACAAGAATAAGCCTAGGGAGGACGAAAATGACCTAAATGTTCGTCCAATGACACAAACACACCTATTGGATACACAAGATTGCATAAAAACCCTAATTGGACAAGAATAAGACTAGGGAGGACGAAAATGACCTAAATGTTCCTCCAATGACACAAATGAACTTATTGGATGCACAAGGTTGGTTAAAAACCCTAATTGGACAAGAATAAGCCTAGGGAGGACGAAAATGACCAAAATGTTCAACCAATGACACAAATGAACTTATTGGATGCACAAGGTTGGTTAAAAACCCTAATTGGACAAGAATAAGCCTAGGGAGGACGAAAATGACCTAAATGTTCAAACAATGACACAAATGAACTTATTGGATGCACAAGGTTGGTTAAAAACCCTAATTGGACAAGAATAAGCCTAGGGAGGACGAAAATGACCTTAATGTTCGTCCAATGACACAAACACACCTATTGGATGCACAGGATTGCATAAAAACCCTAATTGGACAAGAACAAGCCTAGGGAGGACGAAAATGACCTAAATGTTCATCCAATGACACAAATGAACTTATTGGATGCACAAGATTGGTTAAAAACCCTAATTGGACAAGTATAAGCCTAGGGAGGACGTAAATGACCTAAATGTTCATCCAATGACACAAATGAACTTATTGGATGCATAAGATTGGTTAAAAACCCTAATTGGACAAGAATAAGCATAGGGAGGACGAAAATGAGCTAAATGTTCATCCAATGACCCAAACACACATATTGGATGCACAAGATTGCTTAAAACCCTAATTGGACAAGAGTAAGACTAGGGATGACGAAAATGACCTAAATGTTCATCCAATGACACAAATGAATTTATTGGATGCACAAGATTGGTTAAAAACCCTAATTGGACAAGAATAAGCCTAGGGAGGACGAAAATGACCTAAATGTTCGTCCAATGACACAAACACACCTATTGGATGCACAAGATTGCATAAAAACCCTAATTGGACAAGAATAAGACTAGGGAGGACGAAAATGACCTAAATGTTCCTCCAATGACACAAACACACATATTGGATGCACAAGATTGCATAAAAACCCTAATTGGACAAGAATAAGACTAGGGAGGACGAAAATGACCTAAATGTTCATCCAATGACACAAACACACATATTGGATGCACAAGATTGCTTAAAACCCTAATTGGACAAGAATAAGACTAGGGAGGACGGAAATGACCTATATGTTCAACCAATGACACAAATGAACTTATTGGATGCACAAGGTTATTTAAAAACCCTAATTGGACAAGAATAAGCCTAGGGAGGACGAAAATGACCTAAATGTTCGTCCAATGACACAAACACACCTGTTAGATGCACAAGATTGCATAAAATCCCTAAATGGACAAGAATAAGACTAGGGAGGACGAAAATGACCTAAATGTTCCTCCAATGACACAAACACACCTATTGGATGCACAAGATTGCATAAAAACCCTAATTGGACAAGAATAAGACTAGGGAGGACGAAAATGACCTAAATGTTCATCCAATGACACAAATGAACTTATTGGATGCACAAGATTGGTTAAAAACCCTAATTGGGCAAGAATAAGCCTAGGGAGTACGAAAATGACCTAAATGTTCATCCAATGACACAAACACACCTATTGGATGCACAAGATTGCATATAAACCGTAATTGGACAAGAATAAGACTAGGGAGGACGAAAATGACCTAAATGTTCCTCCAATGACACAAACACACCTATTGGATGCACAAGATTGCATAAAAACCCTAATTGGACAAGAATAAGACTAGGGAGGACGAAAATGACCTAAATGTTCATCCAATGACACAAATGAACTTATTGGATGCACAAGATTGGTTAAAAACCCTAATTGGACAAGAATAGGCCTAGGGAGGACGAAAATGACCTAAATGTTTGTCCAATGACACAAACACACCTATTGGATGCACAAGATTGCATAAAAACCCTAATTGGACAAGAATAAGACTAGGGAGGACGAAAATGACCTAAATGTTCATCCAATGACACAAACACACCTATTGGACGCACAAGATTGCATAAAAACCCTAATTGGACAAGAATAAGCCTAGGGAGGACGAAAATGACCTAAATGTTCATCCAATGACACAAATGAACTTATTGGATGCACAAGATTGGTTAAAAACCCTAATTGGACAAGAATAAGCCTAGGGAGGACGAAAATGACCTAAATGTTCATCCAATGACACAAATGAACTTATTGGATGCACAAGATTGGTTAAAAACCCTAATTGGACAAGAATAAGCGTAGGGAGTACGAAAATGACCTAAATGTTCGTCCAATAACACAAATGAACTTATTGGATCCACAAGATTGCATAAAAACCCTAATTAGACAAGAATAAGACTAGGGAGGACGAAAATGACCTAAATGTTCCTCCAATGACACAAACACACCTATTGGATGCACAAGATTGCATAAAAACCCTAATTCGACAAGAATAAGACTAGGGAGGACGAAAATGACCTAAATGTTCATCCAATAACACAAATGAACTTATTGGATCCACAAGATTGGTTAAAAACCCTAATTGGACAAGAATAAGCATAGGGAGGACGAAAATGACCTAAACGTTCATCCAATGACACAAACCCACATATTGGATGCACAAGATTGCTTAAAACCCTAATTGGACAAGAATAAGACTAGGGAGGACGAAAATGACCTAAATGTTCATCCAATGACACAAATGAACTTATTGAATGCACAAGATTGGTTAAAAACCCTAATCGGAAAAGAATAAGCCTAGGGAGGACGAAAATGACCTAAATGTTCTTCCAATGACACAAACACACCTATTGGATGCACAAGATTGCATAAAAACCCTAATTGGACAAGAATAAGACTAGGGAGGACGAAAATGACCTAAATGTTCATCCAATGACACAAATGAACTTATTGGATGCACAAGATTGGTTAAAAACCCTAATTGGACAAGAATAAGCATAGGGAGGACGAAAATGACCTAAACGTTCATCCAATGACACAAACCCTCATATTGGATGCACAAGATTGCTTAAAACCCTAATTGGACAAGAATAAGGCTAGGGAGGACGAAAATGACCTAAACGTTCATCCAATGACACAAACCCTCATATTGGATGCACAAGATTGCTTAAAACCCTAATCGGACAAGAATAAGCCTAGGGAGGACGAAAATGACCTAAATGTTCTTCCAATGACACAAACACACCTATTGGATGCACAAGATTGGTTAAAAACCCTAATCGGACAAGAATAAGCCTATGGAGGACGAAAATGACCTAAATGTTCGTCCCATGACACAAACACACCTATTGGATGCACAAGATTGCATAAAAACCCTAATTGGACAAGAATAAGACTAGGGAGGACGAAACTGACCTAAATGTTCCTCCAATGACACAAACACACCTATTGGATGCACAAGATTGCATAAAAACCCTAATTGGACAAGAATAAGACTAGGGAGGACGAAAATGACCTAAATGTTCATCCAATGACACAAATGAACTTATTGGATGCACAAGATTGGTTAAAAACCCTAATTGGGCAAGAATAAGCCTATGGAGTACGAAAATGACCTAAATGTTCCACCAATGACACAAACACACCTATTGGATGCACAAGATTGCATAAAAACCCTAATTGGACAAGAATAAGCCTAGGGAGGACGAAAATGACCTAAATGTTCCTCCAATGACACAAACACACCTATTGGATGCACAAGATTGCATAAAAACCCTAATTGGAAAAGAATAAGACTAGGGAGGACGAAAATGACCTAAATGTTCAACCAATGACACAAATGAACTTATTGGATGCACAAGGTTGGTTAAAAACCCTAATTGGACAAGAATAAGCCTAGGGAGGACGAAAATGACCTAAATGTTCGTCCAATGACACAAAAACACCTATTGGATGCACAGCATTGCCTAAAAACCCTAATTGGACAAGAATAAGCCTAGGGAGGACGAAAATGACCTAAATGTTCGTCCAATGACACAAACACACCTATAGGATGCACAAGATTGCATAAAAACCCTAATTGGACAAGAACAAGCCTAGGGAGGACGAAAATGACCTAAATGTTCATCCAATGACACAAAGGAACTTATTGGATGCACAAGATTGGTTAAAAACCCTAATTGGACAAGAATAAGCCTAGGGAGGACGTAAATGACCTAAATGTTCATACAATGATACAAATGAACTTATTGGATGCACAAGATTGGTTAAAAACCCTAATTGGACAAGAATAAGCATAGGGAGGACGAAAATGACCTAAATGTTCATCCAATGACACAAACACACATATTGGATGCACAAGATTGCTTAAAACCCTATATGGACAAGAATAAAACTAGGGATGACGAAAATGACCTAAATGTTCATCCAATGACACAAATGAACTTATTGGATGCACAAGATTGGTTAAAAACCCTAATTGGACAAGAATAAGCCTAGGGAGGACGAAAATGACCTAAATGTTCGTCCAATGACACAAACACACCTATTGGATGCACAAGATTGCATAAAAACCCTAATTGGACAAGAATAAGACTAGGGAGGACGAAAATGACCTAAATGTTCCTCCAATGACACAAACACACCTATTGGATGCACAAGATTGCATAAAAACCCTAATTGGACAAGAATAAGACTAGGGAGGACGTAAATGACCTAAACGTTCCACCAATGACACAAATGAACTTATTGGATGCACAATGTTGGTTAAAAACCCTAATTGGACAAGAATAAGACTAGGGAGGACGAAAATGACCTAAATGTTCATCCAATGACACAAATGAACTTATTGGATGCACAAGATTGGTTAAAAACCCTAATTGGACAAGAATAAGCCTAGGGAGGACAAAAATGACCTTAATGTTCATCCAATGACACAAATAAACTTATTGGATGCACAAGATTGGATAAAAACCCTAATTGGACAAGAATAAGCCTAGGGAGGATGAAAATGACCTAAATGTTCGTCCAATGACACAAACACACCTATTGGATGCACAAGATTGCATAAAAACCCTAATTGGACAAGAATAAGACTAGGGGGGACGAAAATGACCTAAATGTTCCTCAAATGACACAAACACACCTATTGGATGCACAAGATTGCATAAAAACCCTAATTGGACAAGAATAAGACTAGGGAGGACGAAAATGACCTAAATGTTTATCCAATGACACAAATGAACTTATTGGATGCACAAGATTGGTTAAAAACCCTAATTGGACAAGAATAAGCCTAGGGAGGACGAAAATGACCTAAATGTTCGTCCAATGAGACAAACACACCTATTGGATGCACAAGATTGCATAAAAACCCTAATTGGACAAGAATAAGACTAGGGAGGACGAAAATGACCTAAATGTTCATCCAAGGACACAAATGAACTTGTTGGATGCACAAGATTGGTTAAAAACCCTAATTGGACAAGAATAAGCCTAGGGAGGACGAAAATGACCTAAACGTTCGTCCAATGACACGAACACACCTATTGGATGCACAAGATTGCTTAAAACCCTAATTGGAAAAGAATAAGACTAGGGAGGACGAAAATGACCTAAATGTTCATTCAATGACACAAATGAACTTATTGAATGCACAAGATTGGTTAAAAACCCTAATCGGACAAGAATAAGCCTAGGGAGGATGAAAATGACCTAAATGTTCTTCCAATGACACAAACACACCTATTGGATGCACAAGATTGCATAAAAACCCTAATTGGACAAGAATAAGACTAGGGAGGACGAAAATGACCTAAATGTTCTTCCAATGACACAAACACACCTATTGGATGCACAAGATTGGTTAAAAACCCTAATCGGACAAGAATAAGCCTAGGGAGGACGAAAATGACCTAAATGTTCGTCCAATGACACAAACACACCTATTGGATGCACAAGATTGCATAAAAACCCTAATTGGACAAGAATAAGACTAGGGAGGACGAAACTGACCTAAATGTTCCTCCAATGACACAAACACACCTATTGGATGCACAAGATTGCATAAAAACCCTAATTGGACAAGAATAAGACTAGGGAGGACGAAAATTACCTAAATGTTCATCCAATGACACAAATGAACTTATTGGATCCACAAGATTGGTTAAAAACCCTAATTGGACAAGAATAAGCCTAGGAAGGACGAAAATGACCTAAATGTTCGTCCAATGACACAAACACACCTATTGGATGCACAAGATTGCATAAAAACCCTAATTGGACAAGAATAAGACTAGGGAGGACGAAAATGACCTAAATGTTCATCCAATGACACAAATGAACTTATTGGATGCACAAGATTGGTTAAAAACCCTAATTGGACAAGAATAAGCATAGGGAGGACGAAAATGACCTAAACGTTCATCCAATGACACAAATACACATATTGGATGCACAAGATTGCTTAAAACCCTAATTGGACAAGAATAAGACTAGGGATGACGAAAATGACCTAAATGTTCATCCAATGACACAAATGAACTTATTGGATGCACAAGATTGGTTAAAAACCCTAATTGGACAAGAATAAACCTAGGGTGGACGAAAATGACCTAAATGTTCGTCCAATGACACAAACACACTTATTGGATGCACAAGGTTGCAAAAAAACCCTAATTGGACAAGAATAAGACTAGGGAGGACGAAAATGACCTAAATGTTCCTCCAATGACACAAACACACCTATTGGATGCACAAGATTGCATAAAAACCCTAATTGGACAAGAATAAGACTAGGGAGGACGAAAATGACCTAAATGTTCATCCAATGACACAAATGAACTTATTGGAAGCACAAGATTGGTTAAAAACCCTAATTGGACAAGAATAAGTTTAGGGAGGACGAAAATGACCTAAATGTTCGTCCAATGACACAAACACACCTATTCAATGCACAAGATTGCATAAAAACCCTAATTGGACAAGAATAAGACTAGGGAGGACGAAAATGACCTAAATGTTCCTCCATTGACACAAACACACCTATTGGATGCACAAGATTGCATAAAAACCCTCATTCGACAAGAATAAGACTAGGGAGGACGAAAATGACCTAAATGTTCCTCCAATGACACAAACACACCTATTGGATGCACAAGATTGCATAAAAACCCTAATTGGACAAGAATAAGACTAGGGAGGACGAAAATGACCTAAATGTTCATCCAATGACACAAATGAACTTATTGGATGCACAAGATTGGTTAAAAACCCTAATTAGAAAAGAATAAGCCTAGGGAGGACGAAAATGACCTAAATGTTCAACCAATGACACAAATGAACTTATTGGATGCACAAGGTTGGTTAAAAACCCTAATTGGACAAGAATAAGCCTAGGGAGGACGAAAATGACCTAAATGTTCGTCCAATGACACAAACACACCTATTGGATGCAAAGGATTGCATAAAAACCCGAATTGGACAAGAATAAGCCTACGGAGGACGAAAATGACCTAAATGTTCGTCCAATGACACAAACACACCTATTGGATGCACAAGATTGCATAAAAACCCTAATTGGACAAGAACAAGCCTAGGGAGGACGAAAATGACCTAAATGTTCATCCAATGACACAAACACACCTATTGGATGCACAAGATTGCATAAAAACCCTAATTCGACAAGAATAAGACTAGGGAGGACGAAAATGACCTAAATGTTCCTCCAATGACACAAACACACCTATTGAATGCACAAGATTGCATAAAAACCCTAATTGGACAAGAATAAGACTAGGGAGGACGAAAATGACATAAATGTTCATCCAATGACACAAACACACCTATTGGATGCACAAGATTGCATAAAAACCCTAATTGGACAAGAATAAGACTAGGGAGGACGAAAATGACCTAAATGTTCCTCCAATGACACAAACACACATATTGGATGCACAAGATTGCTTAAAACCCTAATTGGACAAGAATAAGACTAGGGATGTCGAAAATGACCTAAATGTTCATCCAATGACACAAATGAACTTATTGGATGCACAAGATTGGTTAAAAACCCTACTTGGACAAGGATAAGCCTAGGGAGGATGAAAATGACCTAAATGTTCGTCCAATGACACAAACACACCTATTGGATGCACAAGATTGCATAAAAACCCTAATTGGACAAGAATAAGACTAGGGAGGACGAAAATGACCTAAATGTTCCTCCAATGACACAAACACACCTATTGGATGCACAAGATTGCATAAAAACCCTAATTGGACAAGAATAAGACTAGGGAGGACGAAAATGACCTAAATGTTCCTCCAATGACAGAAACACACCTTTTGGATGCACAACATTGCATAAAAACCCTAATTCGACAAGAATAAGACTAGGGAGGACGAAAATGACCTCAATGTTCCTCCAATGACACAAACACACCTATTGGATGCACAAGATTGCATAAAAACCCTAATTGGACAAGAATAAGACTAGGGAGGACGAAAATGACCTAAATGTTCCTCCAATGACACAAACACACCTATTGGATGCACAAGATTGCATAAAAACCCTAATAGGACAAGAATAAGACTTGGGAGGACGAAAATGACCTAAATGTTCATACAATGACACAAATGAACATATTGGATGCACAAGATTGGTTAAAAACCCTAATTGGCCAAGAATAAGCCTAGGGAGGATGAAAATGACCTAAATGTTCGTCCAATGACACAAACACACCTATTGGATGCACAAGATTGCATAAAAACCCTAATTGGACAAGAATAAGACTAGGGAGGACGAAAATGACCTAAATGTTCGTCCAATGATACAAACACACCTATTGGATGCACAAGATTGCATAAAAACCCTAATTGGACAAGAATAAGACTAGGGAGGACGAAAATGACCTAAATGTTCCTCCAATGACACAAACACACCTATTGGATGCACAAGATTGCATAAAAACCCTAATTGGACAAGAATAAGACTAGGGAGGACGAAAATGACCTAAATGTTCATCCACTGACACAAATGAACTTATTGGATGCACATGATTGGTTAAAAACCCTAATTGGACAAGAATAAGCCTAGAGAGGACGAAAATGACCTAAATGTTCGTCCAATGACACAAATGAACTTATTGGATGCACAAGATTGGTTAAAAACCCTAATTGGACAAGAATAAGCCTAGGGAGGACGAAAATGACCTAAATGTTCGTCCAATGATACAAACACACCTATTGGATGCACAAGATTGCATAAAAACCCTAATTGGACATGAATAAGACTAGGGAGGATTAAAATGACCTAAATGTTCCTCCAATGACACAAACACACCTATTGGATGCACAAGATTGCATAAAAACCCTAATTGGACAAGAATAAGACTAGGGAGGACGAAAATGACCTAAATGTTCATCCAATGACACAAATGAACTTATTGGATGCACAAGATTGGTTAAAAACCCTAATTGGACAAGAATAAGCATAGGGAGGACGAAAATGACCTAAATGTTCATCCAATGACACAAATGAACTTATTGGATGCACAAGATTGGTTGAAAACCCTAATTGGACAAGAATAAGCCTAGGGAGGACGAAATTGACCTAAATGTTCGTCCAATGACACAAATGAACTTATTGGATGCACAAGATTGGTTCAAAACCCTAATTGGACAAGAAAAAGCCTAGGGAGGACGAAAATGACCTAAATGTTCATCCAATGACACAAATGAACTTATTGGATGCACAAGATTAGTTAAAAACCCTAATTGGACAAGAATAAGCCTAGGGAGGACGAAAATGACCTAAATGTTCATCCAATGACACAAACACACCTATTGGATGCACAAGATTGCATAAAAACCCTAATTGGACAAGAATAAGACTAGGGAGGACGAAAATGACCTAAATGTTCCACCAATGACACAAATGAATTTATTGGATGCACAAGGTTGGTTAAAAACCCTAATTGGACAAGAATAAGCCTAGGGAGGACGAAAATGACCTAAATGTTCAACCAATGACACAAATGAACTTATTGGATGCACAAGGTTGGTTAAAAACCCTAATTGGACAAGAATAAGCCTAGGGAGGACGAAAATGACCTAAATGTTCGTCCAATGACACAAACACACCTATTGGACGCAGAAGATTGCATAAAAACCCTAATTGGACAAGAATAAGCCTAGGGAGGACGAAAATGACCTAAATGTTCATCCAATGACACAAATGAACTTATTGGATGCACAAGATTGGTTAAAAACCCTAATTGGACAAGAATAAGCCTAGGGAGGAAAAAATGACCTAAATGTTCATCCAATGACACAAATGAACTTATTGGATGCACAAGATTGGTTAAAAACCCTAATTGGACAAGAATTAGCCTAGGGAGGACGAAAATGACCTAAATGTTCAACCAATGACACAAATGAACTTATTGGATGCACAAGGTTGGTTAAAAACCCTAATTGGACAAGAATAAGCCTAGGGAGGACGAAAATGACCTAAATGTTCATCCAATGACACAAATGAACTTATTGAATGCACAAGGTTGGTTCAAAACCCTAATTGGACAAGAATAAGCCTAGGGAGGATGAAAATGAAATAAATATTTGTCCAATGACACAAACACACCTATTGGATGCACAGGATTGCACAAAAACCCTAATCGGACAAAAATAAGCCTAGGGAGGACGAAAATGACCTAAATGTTCGTCCAATGACACAAACACACCTATTGGATGCACAAGATTGCATAAAAACCCTAATTGGACAAGAATAAGACTAGGGAGGACGAAAATGACCTAAATGTTCATCCAATGACACAAACACACCTATTGGATGCACAAGATTGCATAAAAACCCTAATTGGACAAGAATAAGACTAGGGAGGACGAAAATGACCTAAATGTTCATCCAATGACACAAATGAACTTATTGGATGCACAAGATTGGTTAAAAACCCTAATTGGACAAGAATAAGCTTAGGGAGGACGAAAATGACCTAAATGTTCGTCCAATGACACAAACACACCTATTGGATGCACAAGATTGCATAAAAACCCAAATTCGACAAGAATAAGACTAGGGAGGACGAAAATGACCTAAATGTTCCTCCAATGACACAAACACACCTATTGGATGCACAAGATTTCATAAAAACCCTAATTCGACAAGAATAAGACTAGGGAGGACGAAAATGACCTAAATGTTCATCCAATGACACAAATGAACTTATTGGATGCACAAGATTGGTTGAAAGCCCTAATTGGACAAGAATAAACCTAGGGAGGGCGAAAATGACCTAAATGTTCGTCCAATGACACAAACACACCTATTGGATGCACAAGATTGCATAAAAACCCTAATTGGACAAGAATAAGACTAGGGAGGACGAAAATGACCTAAATGTTCCTCCAATGACACAAACACACCTATTGAATGCACAAGATTGCATAAAAACCCTAATTGGACAAGAATAAGACTAGGGAGGACGTAAATGACCTAAATGTTCCACCAATGACACAAATGAACTTATTGGATGCACAAGGTTGGTTAAAAACCCTAATTGGACAAGAATAAGCCTAGGGAGGACGAAAATGACCTAAATGTTCAACCAATGACACAAATGAACTTATTGGATGCACAAGGTTGGTTAAAAACCCTAATTGGACAAGAATAAGCCTACGGAGGACGAAAATGACCTAAATGTTCATCCAATGACACAAATGAACTTATTGGATGCATAAGATTGGTTGAAAACCCTAATTGGACAAGAATAAGTATAGGGAGGACGAAAATGACCTAAATGTTCATCCAATTACACAAACACACATATTGGATGCACAAGATTGCTTAAAACCCTAATTGGACAAGAATAAAACTAGGGATGACGAAAATGACCTAAATGTTCATCCAATGACACAAATGAACTTATTGGATGCACAAGATTGGTTAAAAACCTAATTGGACAAGAATAAGCTTAGGGAGGACGAAAATGACCTAAATGTTCGTCCAATGACACAAACACACCTATTGGATGCACAAGATTGCATAAAAACCCTAATTGGACAAGAATAAGACTAGGGAGGACGAAAATGACCTAAATGTTCCTCCAATGACGCAAACACACCTATTGGATGCACAAGATTTCATAAAAACCCTAATTCGACAAGAATAAGACTAGGGAGGACGAAAATGACCTAAATGTTCATCCAATGACACAAATGAACTTATTGGATGCACAAGATTGGTTGAAAGCCCTAATTGGACAAGAATAAGCATAGGGATGGCGAAAATGACCTAAATGTTCGTCCAATGACACAAACACACCTATTGGATGCACAAGATTGCATAAAAACCCTAATTGGACAAGAATAAGACTAGGGAGGACGAAAATGACCTAAATGTTCCTCCAATGACACAAACAAACCTATTGGATGCACAAGATTGGTTAAAAACCCTAATTGGACAAGAATAAGCCTAGGGAGGATGAGAATGACCTAAATGTTCGTCCAATGACACAAACACACCTATTGGATGCACAAGATGGCATAAAAACCCTAATTGGACAAGAATAAGACTAGGGAGGACGAAAATGACCCAAATGTTCCTCCAATGACACAAACACACCTATTGGATGCACAAGATTGCATAAAAACCCTAATTGGACAAGAATAAGACTAGGGAGGACGAAAATGACCTAAATGTTCATCCAATGACACAAATGAACTTATTGGATGCACAAGATTGGTTAAAAACCCTAATTGGACAAGAATAAGCCTAGGGAGGACGAAAATGACCTAAATGTTCGTCCAATGACACAAACACACCTCTTGGATGCACAAGATTGCATAAAAATCCTAATTGGACAAGAATAAGACTAGGGAGGACGTAAATGAGCTAAATGTTCCACCAATGACACAAATGAACTTATTGGATGCACAAGGTTGGTTAAAAACCCTAATTAGAAAAGAATAAGCCTAGGGAGGACGAAAATGACCTAAATGTTCAACCAATGACACAAATGAACTTATTGGATGCACAAGGTTGGTTAAAAACCCTAATTGGACAAGAATAAGCCTAGGGAGGACGAAA
Source organism: Cicer pinnatifidum (assembly GCA_037974775.1). Lineage (NCBI taxonomy): Eukaryota > Viridiplantae > Streptophyta > Magnoliopsida > Fabales > Fabaceae > Cicer > Cicer pinnatifidum. Next base: position 21,480 of record JBBPBR010000265.1, read on the forward strand.
ATGACCTAAATGTTCAACCAATGACACAAATGAACTTATTGGATGCACAAGGTTGGTTAAAAACCCTAATTGGACAAGAATAAGCCTAGGGAGGACGAAAATGACCTAAATGTTCGTCCAATGACACAAACACACCTATTTGATGCACAAGATTGCATAAAAACCCTAATTGGACAAGAACAAGCCTAGGGAGGACGAAAATGACCTAAATGTTCATCCAATGACACAAATGAACTTATTGGATGCACAAGATTGGTTAAAAACCCTAATTGGACAAGAATAAGCATAGAGAGGACTTAAATGACCTAAATGTTCATCCAATGACACAAATGAACTTATTGGATGCACAAGATTGGTTAAAAACCCTAATTGGACAAGAATAAGCATAGGGAGGACGAAAATGACCTAAATGTTCGTCCAATGACACAAACACACCTATTGGATGCACAAGATTGCATAAAAACCCTAATTGGACAAGAATAAGACTAGGGAGGACGAAAATGACCTAAATGTTCCTCCAATGACACAAACACACCTATTGGATGCACAAGATTGCATAAAAACCCTAATTGGACAAGAATAAGCCTAGGGACGACGAAAATGACCTAAATGTTCGTCCAATGACACAAACACACCTATTGGATGCACAAGATTGCCTAAAAACCATAATTGGACAAGAATAAGACTAGGGAGGACGAAAATGACCTAAATGTTCCTCCAATGACACAAACACACCTATTGGATGCACAAGATTGGTTAAAAACCCTAATTGGACAAGAATAAGCCTAGGGAGGACGAAAATGACCTAAATGTTCATCCAATGACACAAATGAACTTATTGGATGCACAAGATTGGCTAAAAACCCTAATTGGACAAGAATAAGCCTAGGGAGGACGAAAATGATCTAAATGTTCATCCAATGACACAAATGAACTTATTGGATGCACAAGATTGGCTAAAATCCCTAATTGGACAAGAATAAGCCTAGGGAGGACGAAAATGACCTAAATGTTCGTCCAATGACACAAACACACCTATTGGATGCACAAGATTGCATAAAAACCCTAATTGGACAAGAATAAGACTAGGGAGGACGAAAATGACCTAAATGTTCCTCCAATGACACAAACACACCTATTGGATGCACAAGATTGGTTAAAAACCATAATTGGACAAGAATAAGCCTAGGGAGGACGAAAATGACCTAAATGTTCCTCCAATGACACAAACACACCTATTGGATGCACAAGATTGGTTAAAAACCATCATTGGAAAAGAATAAGCCTAGGGAGGACGAAAATGACCTAAATGTTCATCCAATGACACAAATGAACTTATTCGATGCACAAGATTGGTTAAAAACTCTAATTGGACAAGAATAAGCCTAGGGAGGATGAAAATGACCTAAATGTTCAACCAATGACACAAATGAACTTATTGGATGCACAAGGTTGGTTAAAAACCTTAATTGGACAAGAATAAGCCTAGGGAGGACGAAAATGACCTAAATGTTCGTCCAATGACACAAACACACCTATTGGATGCACAAGATTGCATAAAAACCCTAATTGGACAAGAATAAGACTAGGGAGGACGAAAATGACCTAAATGTTCCTCCAATGACACAAACACACCTATTGAATGCACAAGATTGCATAAAAACCCTAATTGGACAAGAATAAGACTAGGGAGGACGTAAATGACCTAAATGTTCCACCAATGACACAAATGAACTTATTGGATGCACAAGGTTCGTTAAAAACCCTAATTGGACAAGAATAAGCCTAGGGAGGACGAAAATGACCTAAATGTTCAACCAATGACACAAATGAACTTATTGGATGCACAAGGTTGGTTAAAAACCCTAATTGGACAAGAATAAGCCTAGGGAGGACGAAAATGACCTAAATGTTCGTCCAATGACACAAACACACCTATTGGATGCACAAGATTGCATAAAAACCCTAATTGGACAAGAATAAGACTAGGGAGGACGAAAATGACCTAAATGTTCCTCCAATGACACAAACACACCTATTGAATGCACAAGATTGCATAAAAACCCTAATTGGACAAGAATAAGACTAGGGAGGACGAAAATGACCTAAATGTTCATCCAATGACACAAATGAACTTATTGAATGCACAAGATTGGTTAAAAACCCTAATCAGACAAGAATAAGCCTAGGGAGGATGAAAATGACCTAAATGTTCTTCCAATGACACAAACACACCTATTGGATGCACAAGATTGCATAAAAACCCTAATTGGACAAGAATAAGACTAGGGAGGACGAAAATGACCTAAATGTTCCTCCAATGACACAAACACACCTATTGGATGCACAAGATTGCATAAAAACCCTAATTGGACAAGAATAAGTCTAGGGAGGACAAAAATGACCTAAATGTTCATCCAATGACACAAATGAACTTATTGAATGCACAAGATTGGTTAAAAACCCTAATTGGACAAGAATAAGCATAGGGAGGACGAAAATGACCTAAACGTTCATCCAATGACACAAACCCACATATTGGATGAACAAGATTGCTTAAAACCCTAATTGGACAAGAATAAGACTAGGGAGGACGAAAATGACCTAAATGTTCATCCAATGACACAAATGAACTTATTGGATGCACAAGATTGGTTAAAAACCCTAATTGGACAAGAATAAGCCTAGGGAGGACGAAAATGACCTAAATGTTCGTCCAATGACACAAACACACCTATTGGATGCAAAGGATTGCATACAAACCCTAATTGGACAAGAATAAGCCTAGGGAGGACGAAAATGACCTAAATGTTCATCCAATGACACAAATGAACTTATTGGATACACAAGGTTTGTTAAAAACCCTAATTGGACAAGAATAAGCATAGGGAGGACGAAAATGACCTAAACGTTCATCCAATGACACAAACCCACATATTGGATGCACAACATTGCTTAAAACCCTAATTGGACAAGAATAAGACTAGGGAGGACGAAAATGACCTAAATGTTCATCCAATGACACAAATGAACTTATTGGATGCACAAGATTGGTTAAAAACCCTAATTGGACAAGAATAAGCCTAGGGAGGACGAAAATGACCTAAATGTTCGTCCAATGACACAAACACACCTATTGGATGCACAAGATTGCATAAAAACCCTAATTGGACAAGAATAAGACTAGGAAGGACGAAAATGACCTAAATGTTCGTCCAATGACACAAATGAACTTATTGGATGCACAAGATTGGTTAAAAACCCTAATTGGACAAGAATAAGCATAGAGAGGACGAAAATGACCTAAACGTTCATCCAATGACACAAACCCACATATTGGATGCACAAGATTGCTTAAAACCCTAATTGGACAAGAATAAGACTAGGGAGGACGAAAATGACCTAAATGTTCATCCAATGACACAAATGAACTTATTGGATGCACAAGATTGGTTAAAAACCCTAATTGGACAAGAATAAGCCTAGGGAGGACGAAAATGACCTAAATGTTCGTCCAATGACACAAACACACCTATTGGATGCACAAGATTGCCTAAAAACCCTAATTGGACAAGAATAAGACTAGGGAGGACGAAAATGACCTAAATGTTCCTCCAATAACACAAATGAACTTATTGGATGCACAAGGTTGGTTAAAAACCCTAATTGGACAAGAATAAGCCTAGGGAGGACGAAAATGACCTAAATGTTCAACCAATGACACAAATGAACTTATTGGATGCACAAGGTTGGTTAAAAACCCTAATTGGACAAGAATAAGCCTAGGGAGGACGAAAATGACCTAAATGTTCGTCCAATTACACAAACACACCTATTGGATGCACAAGATTGCATAAAAACCCTAATTGGACAAGAATAAGACTAGGGAGGACGAAAATGACCTAAATGTTCATCCAATGACACAAATGAACTTATTGGATGCACAAGATTGGTTAAAAACCCTTATTGGACAAGAATAAGCATAGGGAGGACGAAAATGACCTATATGTTCGTCCAATGACACAAACCCACATATTGGATGCACAAGATTGCTTAAAACCCTAATTGGACAAGAATAAGACTAGGGAGGACGAAAATGACCTAAATGTTTATCCAATGACACAAATGAACTTATTGGATGCACAAGATTGGTTAAAAACCCTAATCGGACAAGAATAAGCCTAGGGAGGACGAAAATGACCTAAATGTTCGTCCAATGACACAAACACACCTATTGGATGCACAAGATTGCATAAAAATCCTAATTGGACAAGAATAAGACTAGGGAGGACGAAAATGACCTAACTGTTCCTCCAATGACACAAACACACCAATTGGATGCACAAGATTGCATAAAGACCCTAATTGGACAACAATAAGACTAAGGAGGACGAACATGACCTAAATGTTCATCCAATGACACAAATGAACTTATTGGATGCACAAGATTGGTTAAAAACCCTAATTGGACAAGAATAAGCCTAGGGAGGACGAAAATGACCTAAATGTTCGTCCAATGACACAAACACACCTATTGGATGCACAAGATTGCATAAAAACCCTAATTGGACAAGAATAAGACTAGGGAGGACGAAAATGACCTAAATGTTCATCCAATGACACAAATGAACTTATTGGATGCACAAGATTGGTTAAAAACCCTAATTGGACAAGAATAAGCATAGGGAGGACGAAAATGACCTAAACGTTCATCCAATGACACAAACCCACATATTGGATGCACAAGATTGCTTAAAACCCTAAATTGGACAAGAATAAGACTAGGGAGGAAGAAAATGACCTAAAAGTTCATCCAATGACACAAATGAACTTATTGGATGCACAAGATTGGTTAAAAACCCTAATTGGACAAGAATAAGCCTAGGGAGGACGAAAATGACCTAAATGTTCGTCCAATGACACAAACACACCTATTGGATGCACAAGATTGCATAAAAACCCTAATTGGACAAGAATAAGACTAGGGAGGACGAAAATGACCTAAATGTTCCTCCAATGACACAAACACACCTATTGGATGCACAAGATTGCATAAAAACCTAATTCGACAAGAATAAGACTAAGGACGACGAAAATTACCTAAATGTTCATCCAATGACACAAATGAACTTATTGGATGCACAAGATTGGTTAAAAACCCTAATTGGACAAGAATAAGCCTAGGGAGGACGAAAATGACCTAAATGTTCGTCCAATGACACAAACACACCTATTGGATGCACAAGATTGCATAAAAACCCTAATTGGACAAGAATAAGACTAGGGAGGACGAAAATGACCTAAATGTTCCTCCAATGACACAAACACACCTATTGGATGCACAAGATTGCATAAAAACCCTAATTGGACAAGAATAAGCCTAGGGAGGACGAAAATGACCTAAATGTTCGTCCAATGACACAAACACATCTATTGGATGCACAACATTGCATAAAAACCCTAATTGGACAAGAATAAGACTAGGGAGGACGAAAATGACCTAAATGTTCATCCAATGACACAAATGAACTTATTGGATGCACAAGATTGGTTAAAAACCCTAATTGGACAAGAATAAGCATAGGGAGGACGAAAAGGACCTAAACGTTCATCCAATGACACAAACCCATATATTGGATGCACAAGATTGCTTAAAACCCTAATTGGACAAGAATAATACTAGGGAGGACGAAAATGACCTAAATGTTCATCCAATGACACAAATGAACTTATTGAATGCACAAGATTGGTTAAAAACCCTAATCGGACAAGAATAAGCCTAGGGAGGACGAAAATGACCTAAATGTTCTTCCAATGACACAAACACACCTATTGGATGCACAAGATTGAATAAAAACCCTAATTCGACAAGAATAAGACTAGGGAGGACGAAAATGACCTAAATGTGCCTCCAATGACACAAACACACCTATTGGATGCACAAGATTGCATAAAAACCCTAATTGGACAAGAATAAGACTAGGGAGGACGTAAATGACCTAAATGTTCGTCCAATGACACAAACACACCTATTGGATGCACAAGATTGCATAAAAACCCTAATTGGACAAGAATAAGACTAGGGAGGACGAAAATGACCTAAATGTTCATCCAATGACACAAATGAACTTATTGGATGCACAAGATTGGTTAAAAACCCTAATTGGACAAGAATAAGCATAGGGAGGACGAAAATGACCTAAATGTTCATCCAATGACACAAACACACATATTGGATGCACAAGATTGCTTAAAACCCTAATTGGACAAGAATAAGACTAGGGATGACGAAAATGACCTAAATGTTCATCCAATGACACAAATGAACTTATTGGATGCACCAGATTGGTTAAAAACCCTAATTGGACAAGAATAAGCCTAGGGAGGACGAAAATGACCTAAATGTTCGTCCAATGACACAAACACACCTATTGGATGCACAAGATTGCATAAAAACCCTAATTGGACAAGAATAAGACTAGGGAGGACGAAAATGACCTAAATGTTCCTCCGATGACACAAACACACCTATTGGATGCACAAGATTGCATACAAACCCTAATTCGACATGAATAAGACTAGGGAGGACGAAAATGACCTAAATGTTCATCCAATGACACAAATGAACTTATTGGATGCACAAGATTGGTTAAAAACCCTAATTGGACAAGAATAAGCCTAGGGAGGACGAAAATGACCTAAATATTCCTCCAATGACACAAACACACCTATTGGATGCACAAGATTGCATAAAAACCCTAATTGGACAAGAATAAGACTAGGGAGGACGAAAATGACCTAAATGTTCATCTAATGACACAAATGAACTTATTGAATGCACAAGATTGATTAAAAACCCTAATCGGACAAGAATAAGCCTAGGGAGGACGAAAATGACCTAAATGTTCGTCCAATGACACAAACACACCTATTGGATGCACAAGATTGCATAAAAACCCTAATTGGACAAGAATAAGACTAGGGAGGACGAAAATGACCTAAATATTCCTCCAATGACACAAACACACCTATTGGATGCACAAGATTGCATAAAAACCCTAATTCGACAAGAATAAGAATAGGGAGGACGAAAATGACCTAAATGTTCCTCCAATGACACAAACACACCTACTGGATGCACAAGATTGCATAAAAACCGTAATTGGACAAGAATAAGACTAGGGAGGACGAAAATGACCTAAATGTTCATCCAATGACACAAATGAACTTATTGGATGCACAAGATTGGTTAAAAACACTAATTGGACAAGAATAAGACTAGGGAGGACGAAAATGACCTAAATGTTCATCCAATGACACAAATGAACTTATTGTATGCACAAGATTGCATAAAAACCCTAATTGGACAAGAATAAGACTAGGGAGGACGTAAATGACCTAAATGTTCCACCAATGACATAAATGAACTTATTGGATGCACAAGGTTGGTTAAAAACCCTAATTCGACAAGAATAAGACTAGGGAGGACGAAAATGACCTAAATGTTCATCGAATGACACAAACACACCTATTGGATGCACAAGATTGCATAAAAACCCTAATTGGACAAGAATAAGACTAGGGAGGACGAAAATGACCTAAATGTTCATCCAATGACACAAATGAACTTATTGGATGCACAAGATTGGTTAAAAACCCTAATTGGACAAGAATAAGCATAGGGAGGACGAAAATGACCTAAATGTTCATCCAATGACACAAACACACATATTGGATGCACAAGATTGCTTAAAACCCTATATGGACAAGAATAAAACTGGGGTTGACGAAAATGACCTAAATGTTCATCCAATGACACAAATGAACTTATTGGATGCACAAGATTGGTTAAAAACCCTAATTGGACAAGAATAAGCCTAGGGAGGACGAAAATGACCTAAATGTTCGTCCAATGACACAAACACACCTATTGGATGCACAAGATTGCATAAAAACCCTAATTGGACACGAATAAGACTAGGGAGGACGAAAATGACCTAAATGTTCCTCCAATGACACAAACACACATATTGGATGCACAAGATTGCATAAAAACCCTAATTGGACAAGAATAAGACTAGGGAGGACGAAAATGACCTAAATGTTCATCCAATGACACAAATGAACTTATTGGATGCTTAAGATTGGTTAAAAACCCTAATTGGACAAGAATAAGCATAGGGAGGACGAAAATGACCTAAATGTTCATCCAATGACACAAACACACATATTGGATGCACAAGATTGCTTAAAACCCTATATGGACAAGAATAAAACTAGGGATGACGAAAATGACCTAAATGTTCATCCAATGACACAAACACACCTATTGGATGCACAAGATTGCCTAAAAACCCTAATTGGACAAGAATAAGACTAGGGAGGACGAAAATGACCTAAATGTTCCTCCAATGACACAAACACACCTATTGGAAGCACAAGATTGCATAAAAACCCTAATTGGACAAGAATAAGACTAGAGAGGACGAAAATGACCTAAATGTTCATCCAATGACACAAATGAACTTATTGGATGCACAAGATTGGTTAAAAACCCTAATTGGACAAGAATAAGCCTAGGGAGGACGAAAATGACCTAAATGTTCATCCAATGACACAAATGAACTTATTGGATGCATAAGATTGGTTGAAAACCCTAATTGGACAAGAATAAACATAGGGAGGACGAAAATGACCTAAATGTTCATCCAATTACACAAACACACATATTGGATGCACAAGATTGCTTAAAACCCTAATTGGACAAGAATAAAACTAGGGATGACGAAAATGACCTAAATGTTCATCCAATGACACAAATGAACTTATTGGATGCACAAGATTGGTTAAAAACCTAATTGGACAAGAATAAGCCTAGGGAGGACGAAAATGACCTAAATGTTCGTCCAATGACACAAACACACCTATTGGATGCACAAGATTGCATAAAAACCCTAATTGGAAAAGAATAAGACTAGGGAGGACGAAAATGACCTAAATGTTCCTCCAATGACACAAACACACCTATTGGATGCACAAGATTTCATAAAAACCCTAATTCGACAAGAATAAGACTAGGGAGGACGAAAATGACCTAAATGTTCATCCAATGACACAAATGAACTTATTGGATGCACAAGATTGGTTGAAAGCCCTAATTGGACAAGAATAAGCCTAGGGAGGATGAGAATGACCTAAATGTTCGTCCAATGACACAAACACACCTATTGGATGCACAAGATTGCATAAAAACCCTAATTGGACAAGAATAAGACTAGGGAGGACGAAAATGACCTAAATGTTCCTCCAATGACACAAACACACCTACTGGATGCACATGATTTCATAAAAACCCTAATTGGACAAGAATAAGACTAGGGAGGACGAAAATGACCTAAATGTTCATCCAATGACACAAATGAACTTATTGGATGCACAAGATTGGTTAAAAACCCTAATTGGACAAGAATAAGCCTAGGGAGGACGAAAATGACCTAAATGTTCGTCCAATGACACAAACACACCTATTGGATGCACAAGATTACATAAAGACCCTAATTGGACAAGAGTAAAACTAGGGAGGACGAAAATGACCTAAATGTTCATCCAATGACACAAATGAACTTATTGGATGCACAAGATTGGTTAAAAACCCTAATTGGACATGAATAAGCCTAGGGAGGACGAAAATGACCTAAATGTTCCTCCAATGACACAAACACACCTATTGGATGCACAAGATTGCATAAAAACCCTAATTGGACAAGAATAAGACTAGGGAGGACGAAAATGACCTAAATGTTCATCCAATGACACAAATGAACTTATTGGATGCACAAGATTGGTTAAAAACCCTAATTGGACAAGAATAAGCCTAGGGAGGACGAAAATGACCTAAATGTTCGTCCAAATTGGACAAGAATAAGACTAGGGAGGACGAAAATGACCTAAATGTTCATCCAATGACACAAATGAACTTATTGGATGCACAAGATTGGTTAAAAACCCTAATTGGATAAGAATAAGCATAGGGAGGACGAAAATGACCTAAACGTTCATCCAATGACACAAACCCACATATTGGATGCACAAGATTGCTTAAAACCCTAATTGGACAAGAATAAGACTAGGGAGGACGAAAATGACCTAAATGTTCATCCAATGACACAAATGAACTTATAGGATGCACAAGATTGGTTAAAAACCCTAATTGGACAAGAATAAGCCTAGGGAGGACGAAAATGACCTAAATGTTCGTCCAATGACACAAACACACCTATTGGATGCACAAGATTGCATAAAAACCCTAATTGGACCAGAATAAGCCTAGGGAGGACGAAAATGACCTAAATGTTCATCCAGTGACACAAATGAACTTATTGGATGCACAAGATTGGTTAAAAACCCTAATTGGACAAGAATAAGCCTAGGGAGGACGAAAATGACCTAAATGTTCGTCCAATGACACAAACACACCTATTGGATGCACAAGATTGCATAAAACCCTAATTGGACAAGAATAAGACTAGGGAGGACGAAAATGTCATAAATGTTCATCCATTGACACAAATGAACTTATTGGATGCACAAGATTGGTTAAAAACCCTAATTGGACAAGAATAAGCATAGGGAGGACGAAAATGACCTTAATGTTCATCCAATGACACAAACCCACATATTGGATGCACAAGATTGCTTAAAACCCTAATTGGACAAGAATAAGACTAGGGACGACGAAAATGACCTAAATGTTCATCCAATGACACAAATGAACTTATTGGATGCACAAGATTGGTTAAAAACCCTAATTGGACAAGAATAAGCCTAGGGAGGACGAAAATGACCTAAATGTTCGTCCAATGACACAAACACACCTATTGGATGCACAAGATTGCATAAAAACCCTAATTGGACAAGAATAAGACTAGGGAGGACGAAAATGACCTAAATGTTCCTCCAATGACACAAACACACATATTGGATGCACAAGATTGCATTAAAACCCTAATTGGACAAGAATAAGACTAGGGAGGACGAAAATGACCTAAATGTTCATCCAATGACACAAATGAACTTATTGGATGCACAAGATTGGTTAAAAACCCTAATTGGACAAGAATAAGCCTAGGGAGGACGTAAGTGACCTAAATGTTCATCCAATTACACAAATGAACTTATTGGATGCACAAGATTGGTTAAAAACCCTAATTGGACAAGAATAAGCATAGGGAGGACGAAAATGACCTAAATGTTCATCCAATGACACAAACACACATATTGGATGCACAAGATTGTTTAAAACCCTAATTGGACAAGAATAAGACTAGGGAGGACGAAAATGACCTAAATGTTCATCCAATGACACAAATGAACTTATTGGATGCACAAGATTGGTTAAAAACCCTAATTGGACAAGAATAAGCTTAGGGAGGACGAAAATGACCTAAATGTTCGTTCAATGACACAAACACACCTATTGGATGCACAAGATTGCATAAAAACCCTAATTGGACAAGAATAAGACTAGGGATGACGAAAATGACCTAAATGTTCCTCCAATGACACAAACACACATATTGGATGCACAAGATTGCATAAAAACCCTAATTGGACAAGAATAAGACTAGGGAGGACGAAAATGACCTAAATGTTCATCCAATGACACAAATGAACTTATTGGATGCACAAGATTGGTTAAAAACCCTAATTGGACAAGAATAAGCCTAGGGAGGACGTAAGTGACCTAAATGTTCATCCAATGACACAAATGAACTTATTGGATGCACAAGATTGGTTAAAAACCCTAATTGGACAAGAATAAGCATAGGGAGGACGAAAATGAGCTATATGTTCATCCAATGACACAAACACACATATTGGATGCACAAGATTGCTTAAAACCCTAATTGGACAAGAGTAAGACTAGGGATGACGAAAATGACCTAAATGTTCATCCAATGACACAAATGAATTTATTGGATGCACAAGATTGGTTAAAAACCCTAATTGGACAAGAATAAGCCTAGGGAGGACGAAAATGACCTAAATGTTCGTCCAATGACAAAAACACACCTATTGGATGCACAAGATTGCATAAAAACCCTAATTGGACAAGAATAAGACTAGGGAGGACCAAAATGACCTAAATGTTCCTCCATTGACACAAACACACCTATTGGATGCACAAGATTTCATAAAAACCCTAATTCGACAAGAATAAGACTAGGGAGGACGAAAATGACCTAAATGTTCATCCAATGACACAAATGAACTTATTGGATGCACAAGATTGGTTAAAAACCCTAATTGGACAAGAATAAGCCTAGGGAGGACGAAAATGACCTAAATGTTCGTCCAATTACACAAACACACCAATTGGATGCACAAGATTGCATAAAAACCCTAATTGGACAAGAATAAGACTAGGGATGACGAAAATGACCTAAATGTTCGTCCAATGACACAAATGAACTTATTGGATGCACAAGATTGGTTAAAAACCCTTATTGGACAAGAATAAGCCTAGGGAGGACGAAAATGACCTAAATGTTCGTCCAATGAAACAAACACACCTATTGGATGCACAAGATTGCATAAAAACCCTAATTGGTAAAGAATAAGACTAGGGAGGACAAAAATGACCTAAATGTTCCTCCAATGACACAAACACACCTATTGGATGCACAAGATTGCATAAAAACCCTAATTGGACAAGAATAAGACTTGGGAGGACGATAATGACCTAAATGTTCATCCAATGACACAAATGAACTTATTGGATGCACAAGATTGGTTAAAAACCCTAATTGGCCAAGAATAAGCCTAGGGAGGACGAAAATGACCTAAATGTTCGTCCAATGACACAAACACACCTATTGGATGCACAAGATTGCATAAAAACCCTAATTGGACAAGAATAAGACTAGGGAGGACGAAAATGACCTAAATGTTCCTCCAATGACACAAACACTCCTATTGGATGCACAAGATTGCATAAAAACCCTAATTGGATAAGAATAAGACTAGGGAGGACGAAAATGACTTAAATGTTCCTCCAATGACACAAACACACCTATTGGATGCACAAGATTGCATAAAAACCCTAATTCGACAAGAATAAGACTAGGGAGGACGAAAATGACCTAAATGTTCATCCAATGACACAAATGAACTTATTGGATGCACAAGATTGGTTAAAAACCCTAATTGGACAAGAATAAGCCTAGGGAGGACGAAAATGACCTAAATGTTCGTCCAATTACACAAACACACCAATTGGATGCACAAGATTGCATAAAAACCCTAATTGGACAAGAATAAGCCTAGGGAGGACGAAAATGACCAAAATGTTCATCCAATGACACAAATGAACTTATTGGATGCACAAGATTGGTTAAAAAACCTAATTGGACAAGAATAAGCTTAGGGAGGACGAAAATGACCTAAATGTTCGTCCAATGACACAAACACACCTATTGGATGCACAAGATTGCATAAAAACCCTAATTGGACAAGAATAAGACTAAGGAGGACGAAAATGACCTAAATGTTCCTCCAATGACACAAACACACCTATTGGATGCACAGGATTGCATAAAAACCCTAATTGGACAAGAATAAGCCTATGGAGGACGAAAATGACCTAAATGTTCGTCCAATGACACAAACACACCTATTGGATGCACAAGATTGCATAAAAACCCCCAATTGGACAAGAATAAGCCTAGGGAGGACGAAAATGACCTAAATGTTCATCCAATGACACAAATGAACTTATTGGATGCACAAGATTGGTTAAAAACCCTAATTGGACAAGAATAAGCCTAGGGAGGACGAAAATGACCTAAATGTTCATCCAATGACACAAATGAACTTATTGGATGCACAAGATTGGTTAAAAACCCTAATTGGACAAGAATAAGCTTATGGAGGACGAAAATGACCTAAATGTTCGTCCAATGACACAAATGAACTTATTGGATGCACAAGATTGGTTAAAAACCCTAATTGGACAAGAATAAGCCTAGGGAGGACGAAAATGACCTAAATGTTCGTCCAATGACACAAACACACCTATTGGATGCACAAGATTGCATAAAAACCCTAATTGGACAAGAATAAGCCTAGGGAAAACGAAAATGACCTAAATGTTCATCCAATGACACAAATGAACTTATTGGATGCACAAGATTGGTTAAAAACCCTAATTGGACAAGAATAAGCCTAGGGAGGACGAAAATGACCTAAATGTTCGTCCAATGACACAAACACACCTATTGGATGCACAAGATTGCATAAAAACCCTAATTGGACAAGAATAAGACTAGGGAGGACGAAAATGACCTAAATGTTCCTCCAATGACACAAACACACCTATTGGATGCACAAGATTGCATAAAAACCCTAATTGGACAAGAATAAGACTAGGGAGGACGTAAATGACCTAAACGTTCCACCAATGACACAAATGAACTTATTGGATGCACAAGGTTGGTTAAAAACCCTAATTGGACAAGAATAAGACTAGGGAGGACGAAAATGACCTAAATGTTCATCCAATGACACAAATGAACTTATTGGATGCACAAGATTGGTTAAAAACCCTAATTGGACAAGAATAAGCCTAGGGAGGACGAAAATGACCTAAATGTTCGTCCAATTACACAAACACACCAATTGGATGCACAAGATTGCATAAAAACCCTAATTGGACAAGAATAAGCCTAGGGAGGACGAAAATGACC
>JBBPBR010000265.1:36945-76553 GCA_037974775.1 Cicer pinnatifidum
TGAACTTATTGGATGCACAAGATTGGTTAAAAACCCTAATTGGACAAGAATAAGCCTAGGGAGGACGTAAATGACCTAAATGTTCCTCCAATGACACAAATGAACTTATTGGATGCACAAGATTGGTTAAAAACCCTAATTGGACAAGAATAAGCATAGGGAGGACGAAAATGACCTAAATGTTCATCCAATGACACAAACACACATATTGGATGCACAAGATTGCATAAAAACCCTAATTGGACAAGAATAAGCCTAGGGAGGACGAAAGTGACCTAAATGTTCATCCAATGACACAAATGAACTTATTGGAAGCACAAGACTGGTTAAAAACCCTAATTGGACAAGAATAAGACTAGGGATGACGAAAATGACCTAAATGTTCGTCCAATGACACAAATGAACTTATTGGATGCACAAGATTGGTTAAAAACCCTAATTGGACAAGAATAAGCCTAGCGAGGACGAAAATGACCTAAATGTTCGTCCAATGACACAAACACACCTATTGGATGCACAAGATTGCATAAAAACCCTAATTGGACAAGAATAAGACTAGGGAGGACAAAAATGACCTAAATGTTCCTCCAATGACACAAACACACCTATTGGATGCACAAGATTGCATAAAAACCCTAATTGGACAAGAATAAGACTTAAGAGGACGATAATGACCTAAATGTTCATCCAATGACACAAATGAACTTATTGGATGCACAAGATTGGTTAAAAACCCTAATTGGACAAGAATAAGCCTAGGGAGGACGAAAATGACCTAAATGTTCGTCCAATGACACAAACACACCTATTGGATGCACAAGATTGCATAAAAACCCTAATTGGACAAGAATAAGACTAGGGAGGACGAAAATGACCTAAATGTTCCTCCAATGACACAAACACACCTATTGGATGCACAAGATTGCATAAAAACCCTAATTGGACAAGAATAAGACTAGGGAGGACGTAAATGACCTAAACGTTCCACCAATGACACAAATGAACTTATTGGATGCACAATGTTGGTTAAAAACCCTAATTGGACAAGAATAAGACTAGGGAGGACGAAAATGACCTAAATGTTCATCCAATGACACAAATGAACTTATTGGATGCACAAGATTGGTTAAAAACCCTAATTGGACAAGAATAAGCCTAGGGAGGACGAAAATGACCTAAATGTTCGTCCAATGACACAAACACACCTATTGGATGCACAAGATTGCATAAAAACCATAAACCCTAAACCCTAATTTGACAAGAATAAGCCTAGGGAGGACGAAAATGACCTAATTGTTCATCCAATGACACAAATGAACTTATTGAATGCACAAGATTGGTTAAAAACCCTAATCGGACAAGAATAAGCCTAGGGAGGACGAAAATGACCTAAATGTTCGTCCAATGACACAAACACACCTATTGGATGCACAAGATTGCATAAAAACCCTAATTGGACAAGAATAAGACTAGGGAGGACGAAAATGACCTAAATGTTCCTCCAATGACACAAACACACCTATTGGATGCACAAGATTGCATAAAAACCCTAATTCGACAAGAATAAGACTAGGGAGGACGAAAATGACCTAAATGTTCATCCAATGACACAAATGAACTTATTGGATGCACAAGATTGGTTCAAAACCCTAATTGGACAAGAATAAGCCTAGGGAGGACGAAAATGACCTAAATGTTCGTCCAATGACACAAACACACCTATTGGATGCACAAGATTGCATAAAAACCCTAATTGGACAAGAATAAGACTAGGGAGGACGAAAATGACCTAAATGTTCCTCCAACGACACAAAAACACCTATTGGATGCACAAGATTGGTTACAAACCCTAATTGGACAAGAATAAGCCTAGGGAGGACGAAAATGACCTAAATGTTCGTCCAATGACACAAACACACCTATTGGATGTACAAGATTGCATAAAAACCCTAATTGGACAAGAATAAGACTAGGGATGACGAAAATGACCTAAATGTTCATCCAATGACACAAATGAACTTATTGGATGCACAAGATTGGTTAAAAACCCTAATTGGACAAGAATAAGCCTAGGGAGGACGAAAATGACCTAAATGTTCGTCCAATGACACAAACACACCTATTGGATGCACAAGATTGCATAAAAATCCTAATTGGATAAGAATAAGACTAGGGAGGACGAAAATGACCTAAATGTTCATCCAATGACACAAATGAACTTATTGGATGCACAAGATTGGTTAAAAACCCTAATTGGACAAGAATAAGCCTAGGGAGGACGAAAATGACCTAAATGTTCGTCGAATGACACAAAGACACCTATTGGATGCACAAGATTGCATAAAAACCCTAATTGGACAAGAATAAGACTAGGGAGGACGAAAATGACCTAAATGTTCCTCCAATGACACAAACACACCTATTGGATGCACAAGATTGCATAAAAACCCTAATTCGACTAGAATAAGACTAGGGAGGACGAAAATGACCTAAATGTTCATCCAATGACACAAATGAACTTATTGGATGCACAAGATTGGTTAAAAACCCTAATTGGACAAGAATAAGCCTAGGGAGGACGAAAATGACCTAAATGTTCGTCCAATGACACAAATGAACTTATTGGATGCACAAGATTGGTTAAAAACCCTAATTGGACAAGAATAAGTCTAGGGAGGACGAAATTGACCTAAATGTTCGTCCAATGACACAAATGAACTTATTGGATGCACAATATTGGTTAAAAACCCTAATTCGACAAGAATAAGCCTAGGGAGGACGAAAATGACCTAAATGTTCATCCAATGACACAAATGAACTTATTGGATGCACAAGATTAGTTAAAAACCCTAATTGGACAAGAATAAGCCTAGGGAGGACGAAAATGACCTAAATGTTCGTCCAATGACACAAACACACCTATTGGATGCACAAGATTGCATAAAAACCCTAATTGGACAAGAATAAGACTAGGGAGGACGAAAATGACCTAAATGTTCCTCCAATGACACAAACACACCTATTGGATGCACAAGATTGCATAAAAACCCTAATTGGACAAGAATAAGACTAGGGAGGACGAAAATGACCTAAATGTTCCTCCAATGACACAAACAAAACTATTGCATGCACAAGTTTGCATAAAAACCCTAATTGGACAAGAATAAGACTAGGGAGGACCAAAATGACCTAAATGTTCATCCAATGACACAAATGAACTTATTGGATGCACAAGATTGGTTGAAAACCCTAATTGGACAAGAATAAGCCTAGGGATGACGAAAATGACCTAAATGTTCGTCCAATGACACAAACACACCTATTGGATGCACAAGATTGCATAAAAACCCTAATTGGACAAGAATAAGACTAGGGAGGACGAAAATGACCTAAATGTTCCTCCAATGACACAAACACACCTATTGGATGCACAAGATTGCATAAAAACCCTAATTGGACAAGAATAAGACTAGGGAGGACGAAAATGACCTAAATGTTCGTCCAATGACACAAACACACCTATTGGATGCACAAGATTGCATAAAAACCCTAATTGGACAAGAATAAGACTAGGGAGGACGAAAATGACCTAAGTGTTCGTCCAATGACACAAATGAACTTATTGGATGCACAAGATTGGTTAAAAACCCTAATTGGACAAGAATAAGCCTAGGGAGGACGAAAATGACCTAAATGTTCGTCCAATGACACAAACACACCTATTGGATGCACAAGATTGCATAAAAACCCTAATTGGACAAGAATAAGACTAGGGTGGACGTAAATGACCTAAATGTTCCACCAATGACACAAATGAACTTATTGGATGCACAAGGTTGGTTAAAAACCCTAATTGAACAAGAATAAGCCTAGGGAGGACGAAAATGACCTAAATGTTCGTCCAATGACACAAACACACCAATTGGATGCACAAGATTGCATAAAAACCCTAATTGGACAAGAATAAGCCTAGGGAGGACGAAAATGACCTAAATATTCGTCCAATGACACAATCACACCTATTGGATGCACAAGATTGCATAAAAACCCTAATTGGACAAGAATAAGACTAGGGAGGACGAAAATGACCTAAATGTTCATCCAATGACACAAATGAACTTATTGGATGCACAAGATTGGTTAAAAACCCTAATTGGACAAGAATAAGCCTAGGGAGGACGAAAATGACCTAAATGTTCATCCAATGACACAAATGAACTTATTGGATGCACAAGATTGGTTAAAAACCCTAATTGGACAAGAATAAGCCTAGGGAGGACGAAAATGACCTAAATGTTCGTCCAATGACACAAACACACCTATTGGATGCACAAGATTGCATAAAAACCCTAATTGGATAAGAATAAAACTAGAGAGGACGAAAATGACCTAAATGTTCCTCCAATGACACAAACACACCTATTGGATGCACAAGATTGCATAAAAACCCTAATTCGACAAGAATAAGACTAGGGAGGACGAAAATGACCTAAATGTTCATCCAATGACACAAATGAACTTATTGGATGCACAAGATTGGTTAAAAACCCTAATTGGACAAGAATAAGCCTAGGGAGGACGAAAATGACCTAAATGTTCATCCAATGACACAAATGAACTTATTGGATGCACAAGATTGGTTAAAAACCCTAATTGCACAAGAATAAGCCTAGGGAGGACGAAAATGACACAAATGTTCATCCAATGACACAAATGAACTTATTGGATGCACAAGATTGGTTAAAAACCCTAATTTGACAAGAATAAGACTAGGGAGGACGAAAATGACCTAAATGTTCATCCAATGACACAAATGAACTTATTGGATACAAAAGATTGGTTAAAAACCCTAATCGGACAAGAATAAGCCTAGGGAGGACGAAAATGACCTAAATGTTCGTCCAATGATACAAACACACCTATTGGCTGCACAAGATTGCATAAAAACCCTAATTGGACAAGAATAAGACTAGGGAGGACGAAAATGACCTAAATGTTCCTCCAATGACACAAACACACCTATTGGATGCACAAGATTGCATAAAAACCCTAATTGGACAAGAATAAGACTAGGGAGGACGAAAATGACCTAAATGTTCATCCAATGACACAAATGAACTTATTGGATGCACAAGATTGGTTAAAAACCCTAATTGGACAAGAATAAGCCTCGGGAGGACAAAAATGACCAAAATGTTCATCCAATGACACAAATGAACTTATTGGATGCACAAGATTGGTTAAAAACCCTAATTGCACAAGAATAAGCCTAGGGAGGACGAAAATGACCAAAATGTTCATCCAATGACACAAATGAACTTATTGGATGCACAAGATTGGTTAAAAACCCTAATTGGACAAGAATAAGCCTAGGGAGGACGAAAATGACCTAAATGTTCGTCCAATGACACAAACACACCTATTGGATGCACAAGATTGCATAAAAACCCTAATAGGAAAAGAATAAGACTAGGGAGGACGAAAATGACCTAAATGTTCCTCCAATGACACAAACACACCTATTGGATACCCAACATTGCATAAAAACCCTAATTCGACAAGAATAAGACTAGGGAGGACGACAATGGCCTAAATGTTCCTCCAATGACACAAACACACCTATTGGATGCACAAGATTGCATAAAAACCCTAATTGGACAAGAATAAGACTAGGGAGGACGAAAATGACCTAAATGTTCATCCAATGACACAAATGAACTTATTGGATGCACAAGATTGGTTAAAAACCCTAATTGGACAAGAATAAGCCTAGGGAGGACGAAAATGACCTAAATGTTCGTCCAATGACACAAACACACCTATTGGATGCACAAGATTGCATAAAAACCCTAATTGGACAAGAATAAGACTAGGGAGGATGAATATGACCTAAATGTTCATCCAATGACACAAATGAACTTATTGGATGCACAAGATTGGTTAAAAACCCTAATTGGACAAGAATAAGCATAGGGAGGACGAAAATGACCTAAACGTTCATCCAATGACACAAACCCACATATTGGATGCACAAGATTGCTTAAAACCCTAATTGGACAAGAATAAGACTAGGGAGGACGAAAATGACCTAAATGTTCATCTAATGACACAAATGAACTTATTGGATGCACAAGATTGGTTAAAAACCCTAATTGGACAAGAATAAGCCTAGGGAGGACGAAAATGACCTAAATGTTCATCCAATGAGACAAATGAACTTATTGGATGCACAAGATTGGTTAAAAACCCTAATTGGACGAGAATAAGTCTAGGGAGGACGAAAATGACCTAAATGTTCATCCAATGACACAAATGAACTTATAGGATGCACAAGATTGGTTAAAAACCCTAATTGGACAAGAATAAGCTTAGGGAGGACGAAAATGACCTAAATGTTCGTCCAATGACACAAACACACCTATTGGATGCACAAGATTGCATAAAAACCCTAATTGGACAAGAATAAGACTAGGGAGGACGAAAATGACCTAAATGTTCCTCCAATGACACAAACAAACCTATTGGATGCACAAGATTGTATATAAACCCTAATTCGACAAGAATAAGACTAGGGAGGACGAAAATGACCTAAATGTTCCTCCAATGACACAAACACACCTATTGGATGCACAAGATTGCATAAAAACCCTAATTGGACAAGAATAAGAGTAGGGAGGACGTAAATGACCTAAATGTTCCACCAATGACACAAATGAACTTATTGGATGCACAAGGTTGGTTAAAAACCCTAATTGGACAAGAATAAGCCTAAGGAGGACGAAAATGACCTAAATGTTCAACCAATGACACAAATGAACTTATTGGATGCACAAGGTTAGATAAAAACCCTAATTGGACAAGAATAAGCCTAGGGAGGACGAAAATGACCTAAATGTTCGTCCAATGACACAAACACACCTATTGGATGCACAGGATTGCATAAAAACCCTAATTGGACAAGAATACGCCTAGGGAGGACGAAAATGACCTAAATGATCGTCCAATGACACAAACACACCTATTGGATGCACAAGATTTCATAAAAACCTTAATTCGACAAGAATAAGACTAGGGAGGACGAAAATGACCTAAATGTTCCTCCAATGACACAAACAAACCTATTGGATGCACAAGATTGTATAAAAACCCTAATTGGACAAGAATAAGACTAGGGAGGACGAAAATGACCTAAATGTTCATCCAATGACACAAATGAACTTATTGTATGCACAAGATTGGTTAAAAACCCTAATTGGACAAGAATAAGCATAGGGAGGTCGAAAATTACCTAAATGTTCATCCAATGACACAAACACACATATTGGATGCACAAGATTGCTTAAAACCCTAATTGGACAAGAATAAGCCTAGGGAGGATGTAAATGACCTAAATGTTCATCCAATGACACAAATGAACTTATTGGATGCACAAGATTGGTTAAAAACCCTAATTGGACAAGAATAAGCATAGGGAGGATGAAAATGACCTAAATGTTCATCCGATGACACAAACACACATATTGGATGCACAAGATTGCTTAAAACCCTAATTGGACAAGAATAAGAAAAGGGATGACGAAAATGACCTAAATGTTCATCCAATGACACAAATGAACTTATTGGATGCACAAGATTGGTTAAAAACCCTAATTGGACAAGAATAAGACTAGGGAGGACGAAAATGACCTAAATGTTGATCCAATGACACAAATGAACTTATTGGATGCACAAGATTGGTTGAAAACCCTAATTGGACAAGAATAAGCATAGGGAGGACGAAAATGACCTAAATGTTCATCCAATGACACAAACACACATATTGGATGCACAAGATTGCTTAAATCCCTAATTGGACAAGAATAAAACTAGGGATGACGAAAATGACCTAAATGTTCATCCAATGACACAAATGAACTTATTGGATGCACAAGATTGGTTAAAAACCCTAATTGGACAAGAATAAGCCTAGGGAGGACGAAAATGACCTAAATGTTCGTCCAATGACACAAACACACCTATTGGATGCACAAGATTGCATAAAAACCCTAATTGGACAAGAATAAGACTAGGGAGGACGAAAATGACCTAAATGTTCCTCCAATGACACAAACACACCTATTGGATGCACAAGATTGCATAAAAACCCTAATTGGACAAGAATAAGACTAGGGAGGACGTAAATGACCTAAACGTTCCACCAATGACACAAATGAACTTATTGGATGCACAATGTTGGTTAAAAACCCTAATTGGACAAGAATAAGACTAGGGAGGACGAAAATGACCTAAATGTTCATCCAATGACACAAATGAACTTATTGGATGCACAAGATTGGTTAAAAACCCTAATTGGACAAGAATAAGCCTAGGGAGGACGAAAATGACCTAAATGTTCGTCCAATGACACAAACACACCTATTGGATGCACAAGATTGCATAAAAACCATAAACCCTAAACCCTAATTTGACAAGAATAAGCCTAGGGAGGACGAAAATGACCTAATTGTTCATCCAATGACACAAATGAACTTATTGAATGCACAAGATTGGTTAAAAACCCTAATCGGACAAGAATAAGCCTAGGGAGGACGAAAATGACCTAAATGTTCGTCCAATGACACAAACACACCTATTGGATGCACAAGATTGCATAAAAACCCTAATTGGACAAGAATAAGACTAGGGAGGACGAAAATGACCTAAATGTTCCTCCAATGACACAAACACACCTATTGGATGCACAAGATTGCATAAAAACCTAATTCGACAAGAATAAGACTAAGGACGACGAAAATTACCTAAATGTTCATCCAATGACACAAATGAACTTATTGGATGCACAAGATTGGTTAAAAACCCTAATTGGACAAGAATAAGCCTAGGGAGGACGAAAATGACCTAAATGTTCGTCCAATGACACAAACACACCTATTGGATGCACAAGATTGCATAAAAACCCTAATTGGACAAGAATAAGACTAGGGAGGACGAAAATGACCTAAATGTTCCTCCAATGACACAAACACACCTATTGGATGCACAAGATTGCATAAAAACCCTAATTGGACAAGAATAAGACTAGGGAGGACGAAAATGACCTAAATGTTCATCCAATGACACAAATGAACTTATTGGATGCACAAGATTGGTTAAAAACCCTAATTGGACAAGAATAAGCCTAGGGAGGACGAAAATGACCTAAATGTTCATCCAATGACACAAATGAACTTATTGGATGCACAAGATTGGTTGAAAACCCTAATTGGACAAGAATAAGCATTGGGAGGACGAAAATGACCAAAATGTTCATCCAATTGTTAGACATATGTTCGTTTTTGATGTTATTGACAAGCATCCAATTTGAAATACATCTAACACTGTCAACAGAGAAAAATTTCAGGAACAACAAATTCAATCCTACATACTCGAGACAATTGCTTGGAACTCAAGGAATCAACAAAATCTTGATGATCCATGAGCACATCGATTAGTACAATCGATTCTATAACAGGGTTGAATAAGTTTATAAAGTTTGGTGTTACCCAATCGATTAGCACAATCGATTTGTACATCCTTGAAGAAATCAAACGGGCTATCAATCGATTCTCCAAATCGATTGGTACACATATTGGAAAATAAATTGTACAAGTCAGAGAGCCAGTTTGCCACAAATCGATTAGGCACATCGATTGAGTAAATCACTAAGACTGAACTGATTGTTTACATCGATTAGACAAATCGATTGACATTCTTACTGAAATTAAAATGTGCAAGTCAGTAGCACGTTTTGCAGGCAATCGATTTGGCAAATCGATTGAAATAATCACATCTTTAATTTTGTTTTGTCTACATCGATTGAAACAATCGATTGTTAATGTCCCAAAGCCAAACCTGTTTACTAAATCGATTAGGCCAATCGATTCACTAAAACAAGTTTCCAAATAACTTAGGTCTGGAACATACACAATCGATTACTACAATCTGTTTATATACATCTGTGTTATAAATGTTGGTATCAATCGACTTGGTAAATCGATTGAATAACCCAACTGATGAAAAGTACTTCAGACTTAAAGACCACAATCGATTGGCACAATCGATTGACATAAAAGTTTTATAAACAGAGATGACTGAATGGTTAAATCGATTAAGCACATCGATGGTTTTGATCTCGTTGTTTGAACAAAACACATCAAGTCGATTCTGCAAATCGATTTAATTATATACTGTTATCAAAGTTTGAAGAACTACTTAAAATAATCGATTGAGTAAATCGATTAGAATGTACAGTTTCAAGATTCAAGAAAAACAAGACTCACGAAATCGATTGAGGAAATCGATTAACCAGCATTATGACTTTAATGAATCGATTGGGTAAATCGATGCATATGTTGTTTTTCCTGAAACTATATAAACTGTTTTTCATTCTCTTCTTCGAAGATATACAACAACGTACACATAACTTTCTGATATCTTTGTTTCTCACTGTGAAATAACTTTGAACATTACTTTTTCAGTCATGAAGATTCATCTTTCATGATCAACAAGAACTGAGAAAGATTGCTGAAGAAACAACTTTAGAGAAGAAGACTGCTGAAGAAATTTCTGTGTAATTTCTGTTTTAGATACATCTGTAAACAAATTCTTAAAACAAATAACATTGAGAAATCCAGTCTTAACTGGTGGTTATCTTCTGTGATTGAGAGGTCTCATCAAGAAGAAACTTGACTGTAATCTTGGAAGAGTTTATGGGAGATAAACTCTGGGATTCAGGGAGATAAGAATAGAATAGAAAGAATCGTTTTAGATTGATAGGCGAGGAGCTAGAACATCTGTAAACGGATTCTGAGATATTCTATTGGAAAGGCCAAGATTGGATTTGATCTTGGGACTGGACGTAGGTCGTTCAACAACGGCTGAACCAGTATAAATCACTGCGTACAATCTTTCTTACCCTTATCTCTTTTTAATTTCTGCATTGTGTATTTGTTTGATATTGATTGAGTACTTGAATATCTTTCTGCATATTTTGATATTACATGAAAGACTGTTTCCAGCATGATTGTAAGTGAATCAATATCTTGAATAATAAACGTAACTGGTGCATCTCTCAATATATTCTTTGATCCATATACTTTGTGCATTCATTTGTTTTGTAGTTTTGGGACCTTATTTGATGTTATGTTTAATAAATGTACGATTTGTTAAACTGCTGCGCATATCTCTAAAAATAGGTAATCTTCCGCATAATTTTCATTTAACAGAGGTTACTGGTACCAACACCAATGACACAAATGAACTTATTGGATGCACAAGATTGGTTAAAAACCGTAATTGGACAACAATAAGCCTAGGGAGGACGAAAATGACCTAAATGTTCATCCAATGACACAAATGAACTTATTGGATGCACAAGATTGGTTAAAAACCCTAATTGGACAAGAATAAGCCTAGGGAGGACGAAAATGACCTAAATGTTCGTCCAATGACACAAACACACCTATTGGATGCACAAGATTGCATAAAAACCCTAATTGGACAAGAATAAGACTAGGGAGGACGAAAATGACCTAAATGCTCATCCAATGACACAAATGAACTTATTGAATGCACAAGATTGGTTAAAAACCCTAATCGGACAAGAATAAGCCTAGGGAGGACGAAAATGACCTAAATGTTCGTCCAATGATACAAACACACCTATTGGATGCACAAGATTGCATAAAAACCTTAATTGGACAAGTATAAGACTAGGGAGGACGAAAATGACCTAAATGTTCCTTTAATGACACAAACACACCTATTGGATGCACAAGATTGCATAAAAACCCTAATGCGGCAAGAATAAGACTAGGGAGGATGAAAATGACCTAAATGTTCATCCAATGACACAAATGAACTTATTGGATGCACAAGATTGGTTAAAAACCCTACTTGGACAAGAATAAGCCTAGGGAGGACGAAAATGACCTAAATGTTCGTCCAATGACACAAATACACCTATTGGATGCACAAGATTGGTTAAAAACCCTAATTGGACAAGAATAAGCCTAGGGAGGACGAAAATGACCTAAATGTTCGTCCAATGACACAAACACACCTATTGGATGCACAAGATTGCATAAAAACCCTAATTGGACAAGAATAAGACTAGGGAGGACGAAAATGACCTAAATGTTCATCCAATGACACAAATGAACTTATTGGATGCACAAGATTGGTTAAAAACCCTAATTGGACAAGAATAAGCATAGGGAGGACGAAAATGACCTAAATGTTCATCCAATGACACAAACCCACATATTGGATGCACAAGACTGCTTAAAACCCTAATTGGACAAGAATAAGACTAGGGAGGACGAAAATGACCTAAATGTTCATCCAATGACACAAATGAACTTATTGAATGCACAAGATTTGTTAAAAACGCTAATCGGACAAGAATAAGCCTAGGGAGGATGAAAATGACCTAAATGTTCTTCCAATGACACAAACACACCTATTGGATGCACAAGATTGCATAAAAACCCTAATTGGACAAGAATAAGACTAAGGAGGACGAAAATGACCTAAATGTTCCTCCAATGACACAAACACACCTATTGGATGCACAAGATTGCATAAAAACCCTAATTGGACAAGAATAAGACTTGGGAGGACCAAAATGACCTAAATGTTCCTCCAATGACACAAACACACCTATTGGATGCACAAGATTGCATAAAAACCCTAATTGGACAAGAATAAGACTTGGGAGGACCAAAATGACCTAAATGTTCATCCAATGACACAAATGAACTTATTGGATGCGCAAGATTGGTTAAAAACCCTAATTGGCCAAGAATAAGCCTAGGGAGGACGAAAATGACCTAAATGTTCGTCCAATGACACTAACACACCTATTGGATGCACAAGATTGCATAAAAACCCTAATTGGACAAGAATAAGACTAGGGAGGACGAAAATGACCTAAATGTTCCTCCAATGACACAAACACACCTATTGGATGCACAAGATTGCATAAAAACCCTAATTCGACAAGAATAAGACTAGGGAGGACGAAAATGACCTAAATGTTCCTCCAATGACACAAACACACCTATTGGATGCACAAGATTGCATAAAAACCCTAATTGGACAAGACTAAGACTAGGGAGGACGTAAATGACCTAAATGTTCCACCAATGACACAAATAAACTTATTGGATGCACAAGGTTGGTTAAAAACCCTAATTGGACAAGAATAAGCCTAGGGAGGACGAAAATGACCTAAATGTTCAACCAATGACACAAATGAACTTATTGGATGCACAAGGTTGGTTAAAAACCCTAATTGGACAAGAATAAGCCTATGGAGGACGAAAATGACCTAAATGTTCGTCCAACGACACAAACACACCTATTGGATGCACAAGATTGCATAAAAACCCTAATTGGACAAGAATAAGACTAGGGAGGACGTAAATGACCTAAATGTTCCACCAATGACACAAATGAACTTATTGGATGCACAAGGTTGGTTAAAAACCCTAATTGGACAAGAACAAGACTAGGGAGGACGAAAATGACCTAAATGTTCATCCAATGACACAAATGAACTTATTGGATGCACAAGATTGGTTAAAAACCCTAATTGGACAAGAATAAGCCTAGGGAGGACGAAAATGACCTAAATGTTCGTCCAATGACACAAACACACCTATTGGATGCTCAAGATTGCATAAAATCCCTAATTGGACAAGAATAAGGCTAGGGAGGACGAAAATGACCTAAATGTTCGTCCAATGACACAAACACACCTATTGGATGCACAAGATTGCATAAAAACCCTAATTGGACAAGAATAAGCCTAGGGAGGACGAAAATGACCTAAATGTTCATCCAATGACGCAAATGAACTTATTGGATGCACAAGATTGGTTAAAAACCCTAATTGGACAAGAATAAGCCTAGGGAGGACGAAAATGACCTAAATGTTCATCCAATGACACAAATGAACTTATTGGATGCACAAGATTGGTTAAAAACCCTAGTTGGACAAGAATAAGCCTAGGGAGGACGAAAATGACCTAAATGTTTATCCAATGACACAAATGAACTTATTGGATGCACAAGATTGCATAAAAACCCTAATTGGACAATAATAAGACTAGGGAGGACGAAAATGACCTAAATGTTCATCCAATGACACAAATGAACTTATTGTATGCACAAGATTGGTTAAAAACCCTAATTGGACAAGAATAAGCCTAGGGAGGACGAAAATGACCTAAATGTTCATCCAATGACACAAATGAACTTATTGTATGCACAAGATTGGTTAAAAACCCTAATTGGACAAGAATAAGCATAGGGAGGACGAAAATGACCTAAATGTTCCTCCAATGACACAAACACACATATTGGATGCACAAGATTGCTTAAAACCGTAATTGGACAAGAATAAGACTAGGGAGGACGAAAATGACCTAAATGTTCAGCTAATGACACAAATGAACTTATTGGATGCACAAGATTGGTTAAAAACCCTAATTGGACAAGAATAAGCCTAGGGTGGAAAAACATGACCTAAATGTTCATCCAATGACACAAATGAACTTATTGGATGCACAAGATTGGTTAAAAACCCTAATTGGACAAGAATAAGACTAGGGAGGACGAAAATGACCTAAATGTTCGTCCAATGACACAAACACACCTATTGGATGCACAAGATTGCATAAAAACCCTAATTGGACAAGAATAAGACTAGGGAGGACGAAAATGACCTAAATGTTCGTCCAATGATACAAACACACCTATTGGATGCACAAGATTGCATAAAAACCCTAATTGGACAAGAATAAGACTAGGGAGGACGAAAATGACCTAAATGTTCCTCCAATGACACAAACACACCTATTGGATGCACAAGATTGCATAAAAACCCTAATTGGACAAGAATAAGACTAGGGAGGACGAAAATGACCTAAATGTTCATCCACTGACACAAATGAACTTATTGGATGCACATGATTGGTTAAAAACCCTAATTGGACAAGAATAAGCCTAGAGAGGACGAAAATGACCTAAATGTTCGTCCAATGACACAAATGAACTTATTGGATGCACAAGATTGGTTAAAAACCCTAATTGGACAAGAATAAGCCTAGGGAGGACGAAAATGACCTAAATGTTCATCCAATGACACAAATGAACTTATTGGATGCACAAGATTGGTTAAAAACCATAATTGGACAAGAATAAGCCTAAGGAGGACGAAAATGACCTAAATGTTCATCCAATGACACAAATGAACTTATTGGATGAACAAGATTGGTTGAAAACCCTAATTGGACAAGAATAAGCCTAGGGAGGACAAAAATGACCTAAATGTTCATCCAATGACACAAATGAACTTATTGGATGCACAAGATTGGTTAAAAACCCTAATTGGACAAGAATAAGCCTAGGGAGGACGAAAATGACCTAAATGTTCGTCCAATGACACAAACACACCTATTGGACGCTCAAGATTGCATAAAAACCCTAATTGGTTAAGAATAAGCCTAGGGAGGACGAAAATGACCTAAATGTTCGTCCAATGACACAAACACACCTATTGGGTGCACAAGATTGCATAAAAACCCTAATTTGACAAGAATAAGACTAGGGAGGACGTAAATGACCTAAATGTTCCACCAATGACACAAATTTTCATCCAATGACACAAATGAATTTATTGGATGCACAAGATTGGTTAAAAACCCTAATTGGACAAGAATAAGCCTATGGATGACCAAAATGACCAAAATGTTCGTCCAATGACACAAATGAACTTATTGGATGCACAAGATTGGTTAAAAACCCTAATTGGATAAGAATAAGCCTAGGGAGGAAAAAATGACTTAAATGTTCATCCAATGACACAAATGAACTTATTGGATGCACAAGATTGGTTAAAAACCCTAATTGGACAAGAATATGCCTAGGGATGACGAAAATGACCTAAATGTTCGTCCAATGACACAAACACACCTATTGGATGCACTAGATTGCATAAAAACCCTAATTGGACAAGAATAAGACTAGGGAGGACGAAAATGACCTAAATGTTCGTCCAATGACACTAACACACCTATTGGATGCACAAGATTGCATAAAAACCCTAATTGGACAAGAATAAGCCTAGGGAGGACGAAAATGACCTAAATGTTCATCCAATGACACAAATGAACTTATTGGATGCACAAGGTTGGTTAAAAACCCTAATTGGACAAGAATAATCCTAGGGAGGACAAAAATGACCTAAATGTTCATCCAATGACACAAATGAACTTATTGGATGCACAAGGTTGGTTAAAAACCCTAATTGGACAAGAATAAGCCTAGGGAGGAAGAAAATGACCTAAATGTTCGTCCAATGACACAAATGAACTTATTGGATGCACAAGATTGGTTAAAAACCCTAATTGGACAAGAATAAGCCTAGGGAGGAAGAAAATGACCTAAATATTCGTCCAATGACACAAACACACCTATTGGATGCACAAGATTGCATAAAAACCCTAATTGGACAAGAATAAGACTAGGGAGGACGTAAATGACCTAAATGTTCCACCAATGACACAAATGAACTTATTGGATGCACAAGGTTGGTTAAAAACCCTAATTCGAAAAGAATAAGCCTAGGGAGGACGAAAATGACCTAAATGTTCAACCAATGACACAAATGAACTTATTGGATGCACAAGGTTGGTTAAAAACCCTAATTGAACAAGAATAAGCCTAGGGAGGACGAAAATGACCTAAATGTTCGTCCAATGACACAAACGCACCAATTGTATGCACAAGATTGCATAAAAACCCTAATTGGACAAGAATAAGCCTAGGGAGGACGAAAATGACTTAAATGTTCGTCCAATGACACAAACACACCTATTGGATGCACAAGATTGCATAAAAACCCTAATTGGACAAGAATAAGACTAGGGAGGAAGAAAATGACCTAAATGTTCATCCAATGACACTAATGAACTTATTGGATGCACAAGATTGGTTAAAAACCCTAATTGGACAAGAATAAGCCTAGGGAGGACGAAAATGACCTAAATGTTCATCCAATGACACAAATGAACTTATTGGATGCACAAGATTGGTTAAAAACCCTAGTTGGACAAGAATAAGCCTAGGGAGGACGAAAATGACCTAAATGTTCATCCAATGAAACAAATGAACTTATTGGATGTACAAGATTGGTTAAAAACCCTAATTGGACAAGAATAAGCCTAGGGAGGACGAAAATGACCTAAATGTTCGTCCAATGACACAAACACACCTATTGGATGCACAAGATTGCATAAAAACCCTAATTGGACAAGAATAAGACTAGGGAGGACGAAAATGACCTAAATGTTCATCCAATGACACAAATGAACTTATTGGATGCACAAGATTGGTTAAAAACCCTAATTCGACAAGAATAAGCCTAGGGAGGACGAAAATGACCTAAATGTTCATCCAATGACACAAATGAACTTATTGGATGCACAATATTGGTTGAAAACCCCAATTGGACAAGAATAAGCATAGGGAGGACGAAAATGACCTAAATGTTCATCCAATGACACAAATGAACTTATTGGATGCACAAGATTGGTTAAAAACCCTAATTGGACAAGAATAAGCCTAGGGAGGACGAAAATGACCTAACTGTTCATCCAATGACACAAATGAACTTATTGGATGCACAAGATTGGTTAAAAACCCTTATTGGACAAGAATAAGCCTAGGGAGGACGAAAATGACCTAAATGTTCATCCAATGACACAAACACACATATTGGATGCACAAGATTGCTTAAAACCCTAATTGGACAAGAATAAGACTAGGGATGACGAAAATAACCTAAATGTCCATCCAATGACACAAATGAACTTATTGGATGCATAAGATTGGTTAAAAACCCTAATTGGACAAGAATAAGCCTAGGGAGGACGAAAATGACCTAAATGTTCGTCCAATGACACAAACACACCTATTGGATGCACAAGATTGCATAAAAACCCTAATTGGACAAGAATAAGACTAGGGAGGACGTAAATGACCTAAATGTTCCACCAATGACACAAATGAACTTATTGGATGCACAAGGTTGGTTAAAAACCCTAATTGGACAAGAATAAGCCTAGGGAGGACAAAAATGACCTAAATGTTCAACCAATGACACAAATGAACTTATTGGATGCACAAGGTTGGTTAAAAACCCTAATTGAACAAGAATAAGCCTAGGGAGGACGAAAATGACCTAAATGTTCGTCCAATGACACAAATACACCAATTGGATGCACAAGATTGCATAAAAACCCTAATTGGACAAGAATAAGCCAAGGGAGGACGAAAAATGACCTAAATGTTCGTCCAATGACACAAACACACCTATTGGATGCACAAGATTACATAATACCCTAATTGGACAAGAATAAGCCTAGGGAGGACGAAAATGACCTAAATGTTCATCCAATGACACAAATGAACTTATTGGATGCACAAGGTTGGTTAAAAACCCTAATTGGACAAGAATAAGCCTAGGGAGGACGAAAATGACCTAAATGTTCAACCAATGACACAAATGAACTTATTGGATGCACAAGATAGGTTAAAAACCCTAATTGGACAAGAATAAGCCAAGGGAGGACGAAAATGACCTAAATGTTCGTCCAATGACACAAACACACCAATTGGATGCACAAGATTGCATAAAAAACCTAATTGGACAAGAATAAGCCTAGGGAGGACGAAAATGACCTAAATGTTCGTCCAATGACACAAACACACCTATTGGATGCACAAGATTGCATAAAAACCCTAATTGGACAAGAATAAGCCTAGGGAGGACGAAAATGACCTAAATGTTCATCCAATGAAACAAATGAACTTATTGGATGCACAAGATTGGTTAAAAACCCTAATTGGACAAGAATAAGCCTATGGAGGACGAAAATAACCTAAATGTTCATCCAATGACACAAATGAACTTATTGGATTCACAAGATTGGTTAAAAACCCTAATTGGACAAGAATAAGCCTAGGGAGGACGAAAATGACCTAAATGTTCGTCCAATGACACAAACTCACCTATTGGATGCACAAGATTGCATAAAAACGCTAATTGGACAAGAATAAGACTAGGGAGGACGTAAATGACCTAAATGTTCCACCAATGACACAAATGAACTTATTGGATGCACAAGGTTGGTTAAAAACCCTAATTGGACAAGAATAAGCCTAGGGAGGACGAAAATGACCTAAATGTTCAACCAATGACACAAATGAACTTATTGGATGCACAAGGTTGGTTAAAAACCCTAATTGAACAAGAATAAGCCTAGGGAGGACGAAAATGACCTAAATGTTCGTCCAATGACACAAACACACCAATTGGATGCACAAGATTGCATAAAAACCCTAATTGGACAAGAATAAGCCTAAGGAGGACGAAAATGACCTAAATGTTCGTCCAATGACACAAACACACCTATTGGATGCACAAGATTGCATAAAAACCCTAATTGGACAAGAATAAGACTAGGGAGGACGAAAAAGACCTAAATGTTCCTCCAATGACACAAACACACCTATTGGATGCACAAGATTTCCTAAAAACCCTAATTCGACAAGAATAAGACTAGGGAGGACGAAAATGACCTAAATGTTCATCCAATGACACAAATGAACTTATTGGATGCACAAGATTGGTTAAAAGCCCTAATTGGACAAGAATAAGCCTAGGGAGGGCGAAAATGACCTAAATGTTCGTCCAATGACACAAACACACCTATTGGATGCACAAGATTGCATAAAAACCCTAATTGTACAAGAATAAGACTAGGGAGAACGAAAATGACCTAAATGTTCCTCCAATGACACAAACAAACCTATTGGATGCACAAGATTGTATATAAACCCTAATTCGACAAGAATAAGACTAGGGAGGACGAAAATGACCTAAATGTTCCTCCAATGACACAAACACACCTATTGGATGCACAAGATTGCATAAAAACCCTAATTGGACAAGAATAAGAGTAGGGAGGACGTAAATGACCTAAATGTTCCACCAATGACACAAATGAACTTATTGGATGCACAAGGTTGGTTAAAAACCCTAATTGGACAAGAATAAGCCTAGGGAGGACGAAAATGACCTAAATGTTCAACCAATGACACAAATGAACTTATTGGATGCACAAGGTTGGTTAAAAACCCTAATTGGACAAGAATAAGCCTAGGGAGGACGAAAATGACCTAAATGTTCGTCCAATGACACAAACACGCCTATTGGTTGCACATGATTGCATAAAAACCCTAATTGGACAAGAATAAGCCTAGGGAGGACGAAAATGACCTAAATGTTCGTCCAATGACACAAATGTTGAGACAAAATCTCTCAAATGATTTTAATGATAACAAAATTGCTTAAAGATTATGATTGTGATTAATGACTAACATGTGTTCTTGAGTGTATTCATACAAGAAGATAGGTTGTTAATCATTAAAGCAAAAAGGAAGTAAAATATGTTTGAAATCTGAGGATGGAAATTGCTGCAAACGCGAGGATGGAACTTGCTGCAAATGTGAGGATGAAAATTGCTAACCGTGAGGATGGCATGCAATTTGGAAAAACTCCAGATCTGGACAATCTGATCCATCATCAATACAAATGTGTTTATTCAAATGCATAACATGACAAACTTGAATAAACAAAGCATTAAAATCAAGAGTCAAAAGGTCAAAGGAAAAAAGTTGAATATAGCTAGATCTAGAAAGTAGAGGATGGCAGCATAGGCCGAGGATAGGCCAGAAAAGGTGAAAGCTACTCTTCAAGCATGTGCAAAGGCTAAAATCAGATTATTAAATGTGTTTGCATGAATATATATGTGAAGAAGTCAAGTTGAAGAAAGGCAACTTGAAACAAGCCAAAAATAGAAGATCACATGTGAAGGCAAAAGCTTTCTCTCTCTTGTCAACATCACCTCAAAAGGTGAAACCAACCAAGACCTTAAAGTCTTCGAAAATTGCAGCTCACATGGTCAAACAACAGCTGTAAATTGCTGGAAAAAGAGAATTGACAAAGACTTGTCAAGATCAAGTTTCAAGAATTGTGAGGATGGCTATAATGGCAATTCCGTAAATATGATGAAAGACTTGGATTGTTTTGAAACAAGCTCCAACGGTCATCAAGGGTTTAGATCTCTATAAAATGCAAGCAAGCTCTCCAATGGAAGACACACCACACTTGCATAAAAAGATCAAGCATCTTAAAGCTATCAAGAGCAAAAACACCCTCCTTCTTACTTTCTTTGATCCTACACTATATCTTTGTAAATCCTTTGAGAAAGTATTAAGTATCAATCACTCTCATATCACTTTGTAATTTCCTAGTGAGTTACACTTGGAAATATTCTGAAATTGATTGTAAGCTTGGTGAAGCTAAAGAATACACGGGTTGTAATCAATCCTCGGGTTGAGGATTGATCTGTTTGAAAGTTAGTGAAATCTCACAAGGGTGTGAGGACTGGACGTAGCCATCTTTGGGTGAACCAGTATAAAATTGTGTGTGTGTCCCTCATATTCTACTCCTACTCTTTTGCTCAACTTAGATCTAAAGATTTGAAAAATCCCATCCTCGAGCTACCCATCCTCAGCGAGAGGATAGTTTTTAAAACACTCAGAAATTATTTTTAAACAGCAAAATCCCTATTCAACCCCCCCTTCTAGTGATATTTAGCTACATCATCTTGTGCATCCAATAAGTTCATTTGTGTCATTGGATGAACATTTAGGTCATTTTCGTCCTCCCTAGGCTTATTCTTGTCCAATTAAGGTTTTTAACCAATCTTGTGAATCCAATAAGTTCATTTGTGTCATTGGATGAACATTTAGGTCATTTTCGTCCTCCCTAGGCTTATTCTTGTCCAATTAGGGTTTTTAACCAATCTTGTGCATCCAATAAGTTCATTTGTGTCATTGGATGAACATTTAGGTCATTTTCGTCCTCCCTAGGCTTATTATTGCCCAATTAGGGTTTTTAACCAATCTTGTGCATCCAATAAGTTCATTTGTGTCATTGGATGAACATTTAGGTCATTTTCGTCCTCCCTAGGCTTATTCTTGTCCAATTAGGGTTTTTAACCAATCTTGTGCATCCAATAAGTTCATTTGTGTCATTGGATGAACATTTAGGTCATTTTCGTCCTCCCTAGTCTTATTCTTGTCCAATTAGGGTTTTTATGCAATATTGTGCATCCAATAGGAATGTATGTGTCATTGGAGGAACATTTAGGTCATTTTCGTCCTCCCTAGGCTTATTCTTGTCCAATTAGGGTTTTTAACCAATCTTGTGCATCCAATAAGTTCATTTGTGTCATTGGATGAACATTTAGGTCATTTTCGTCCTCCCTAGGCTTATTCTTGTTTAATTAGGGTTTTTAACTAACCTTGTGCATCCAATAAGTTCATTTGTGTCATTGGTTGAACATTTAGGTCATTTTCGTCCTCCCTAGGCTTATTCTTGTCCAATTAGGGTTTTTAACCAACCTTGTGCATCCAATAAGTTCATTTGTGTCATTGGTTGAACATTTAGGTCATTTTCGTCCTCCCTAGGCTTATTCTTGTCCAATTAGGGTTTTTAACCAACCTTGTGCATCCAATAAGTTCATTTGTGTCATTGGTTGAACATTTAGGTCATTTTCGTCCTCCCTAGGCTTATTCTTGTCCAATTAGGGTTTTTAACCAACCTTGTGCATCCAATAAGTTCATTTGTGTCATTGGATGAACATTTAGGTCATTTTCGTCCTCCCTAGTCTTATTTTTGTCCAATTAGGGTTTTTATGCAATCTTGTGCATCCAATAGGTGTGTTTGTGTCATTGGAGGAACATTTAGGTCATTTTCGTCCTCCCTAGTCTTATTCTTGTCCAATTAGGGTTTTTATGCAATCTTGTGCATCCAATAGGTGTGTTTGTGTCATTGGACGAACATTTAGGTCATTTTCGTCCTCCCTAGGCTTATTCTTGTCTGATTAGGGTTTTTAACCAATGTTGTGCATTCAATAAGTTCATTTGTGTCATTGGATGAACATTTAGGTCATTTTCGTCCTCCCTAGTCTTATTCTTGTCCAATTAGGGTTTTAATAAGACTAGGGAGGACGAAAATGACCTAAATGTTCATCCAATGACACAAATGAACTTATTGGATGCACAAGATTGGTTAAAAACCCTAATTGGACAAGAATAAGCCTAGGGAGGACGAAAATGACCTAAATGTTCATCTAATGACACAAATGAACTTATTGGATGCACAAGATTGGTTTAAAACCCTAATTGGACAAGAATAAGCCTAGGGAGGACGAAAATGACCTAAATGTTCATCCAATGACACAAACCCACATATTGGATGCACAAGATTTCTTAAAACCCTAATTGGACAAGAATAAGACTAGGGAGGACGAAAATGACCTAAATGTTCATCCAATGACACAAATGAACTTATTGAATGCACAACATTGGTTAAAAACCCTAATCGGACAAGAATCAGCCTAGGGAGGACGAAAATGACCTAAATGTTCGTCCAATGACACAAACACACCTATTGGATGCACAAGATTGCATAAAAACCCTAATTGGACAAGAATAAGACTAGGGAGGACGAAAATGACCTAAATGTTCATCCAATGACACAAATGAACTTATTGGATGCACAAGATT
Organism: Cicer pinnatifidum; assembly: GCA_037974775.1. NCBI lineage: Eukaryota > Viridiplantae > Streptophyta > Magnoliopsida > Fabales > Fabaceae > Cicer > Cicer pinnatifidum. The sequence continues at coordinate 60,691 of JBBPBR010000265.1, forward strand.
GGTTAAAAACCCTAATTGGACAAGAATAAGCATAGGGAGGACGAAAATGACCTAAATGTTCATCCAATGACACAAACCCACATATTGGATGCACAAGATTTCTTAAAACCCTAATTGGACAAGAATAAGACTAGGGAGGACGAAAATGACCTAAATGTTCATCCAATGACACAAATGAACTTATTGAATGCACAACATTGGTTAAAAACCCTAATCGGACAAGAATAAGCCTAGGGAGGACGAAAATGACCTAAATGTTCGTCCAATGACACAAACACACCTATTGGATGCACAAGATTGTATAAAAACCCTAATTGGAAAAGAATAAGACTAGGGAGGATGAAAATGACCTAAATGTTCGTCCAATGACACAAACACACCTATTGGATGCACAAGATTGCATAAAAACCCTAATTGGACAAGAATAAGACTAGGGAGGACGAAAATAACCTAAATGTTCCTCCAATGACACAAACACACCTATTGGATGCACAAGATTGCATAAAAACCCTAATTCGACAAGAATAAGACTAGGGAGGACGAAAATGACCTAAATGTTCATCCAATGACACAAATGAACTTATTGGATGCACAAGATTGGTTAAAAACCCTAATTGGACAGGAATAAGCCTAGGGAGGACGAAAATGACCTAAATGTTCGTCCAATGACACAAACACACCTATTGGATGCACAAGATTGCATAAAAACCCTAATTGTACAAGAATAAGACTAGGGAGGACGAAAATGACCTAAATGTTCCTCCAATGACACAAACAAACCTATTGGATGCACAAGATTGTATATAAACCCTAATTCGACAAGAATAAGACTAGGGAGGACGAAAATGACCTAAATGTTCCTCCAATGACACAAACACACCTATTGGATGCACAAGATTGCATAAAAACCCTAATTGGACAAGAATAAGAGTAGGGAGGACGTAAATGACCTAAATGTTCCACCAATGACACAAATGAACTTATTGGATGCACAAGGTTGGTTAAAAACCCTAATTGGACAAGAATAAGCCTAGGGAGGACAAAAATGACCTAAATGTTCAACCAATGACACAAATGAACTTATTGGATGCACAAGGTTAGTTAAAAACCCTAATTGGACAAGAATAAGCCTAGGGAGGACGAAAATGACCTAAATGTTCGTCCAATGACACAAACACACCTATTGGATGCACAGGATTGCATAAAAACCATAATTGGACAAGAATACGCCTAGGGAGGACGAAAATGACCTAAATGATCGTCCAATGACACAAACACACCTATTGGATGCACAAGATTTCATAAAAACCCTAATTCGACAAGAATAAGACTAGGGAGGACGAAAATGACCTAAATGTTCCTCCAATGACACAAACAAACCTATTGGATGCACAAGATTGTATAAAAACCCTAATTGGACAAGAATAAGACTAGGGAGGACGAAAATGACCTAAATGTTCATCCAATGACACAAATGAACTTATTGTATGCACAAGATTGGTTAAAAACCCTAATTGGACAAGAATAAGCATAGGGAGGTCGAAAATTACCTAAATGTTCATCCAATGACACAAACACACATATTGGATGCACAAGATTGCTTAAAACCCTAATTGGACAAGAATAAGCCTAGGGAGGACGTATATGACCTAAATGTTCATCCAATGACACAAATGAACTTATTGGATGCACAAGATTGGTTAAAAACCCTAATTGGACAAGAATAAGCATAGGGAGGATGAAAATGACCTAAATGTTCATCCGATGACACAAACACACATATTGGATGCACAAGATTGCTTAAAACCCTAATTGGACAAGAATAAGAAAAGGGATGACGAAAATGACCTAAATGTTCATCCAATGACACAAATGAACTTATTGGATGCACAAGATTGGTTAAAAACCCTAATTGGACAAGAATAAGACTAGGGAGGATGAAAATGACCTAAATGTTGATCCAATGACACAAATGAACTTATTGGATGCACAAGATTGGTTAAAAACCCTAATTGGACAAGAATAAGCCTAGGGAGGACGAAAATGACCTAAATGTTCATCCAATGACACAAATGAACTTATTGGATGCACAAGATTGGTTGAAAACCCTAATTGGACAAGAATAAGCCTAGGGAGGACGAAAATGACCTAAATGTTCATCCAATGACACAAATGAACTTAATGGATGCACAAGATTGGTTGAAAACCCTAATTGGACAAGAATAAGCCTAGGGAGGACGAAAATGACCTAAATGTTCATCCAATGACACAAATGAACTTATTGGATGCACAAGATTGGTTAAAAACCCTAATTGGACAAGAATAAGCCTAGGGAGGACGAAAATGACCTAAATGTTCATCCAATGACACAAATGAACTTATTGGATGCACAAGATTGGTTAAAAACCCTAATTGGACAAGAATAAGCCTAAGGAGGACGAAAATGACCAAAATGTTCATCCAATGACACAAATGAACTTATTGGATGCACAAGATGTTAGACATATGTTCGTTTTTGATGTTATTGACAAGCATCCAATTTGAAATACATCTAACATTGTCAACTGAGAAAAATTTCAGGAACAACAAATTCAATCCTACATACTCGAAACAATTGCTTGGAACTCAAGGAATCAACAAAATCTTGAAGATCCATGAGCACATCGATTAGCACAATCGATTCCATAACAGGGTTGAATAAGTTTACAAAGTTTGGTGTTACCCAATCGAGTAGCACAATCGATTTGTACATCCTTAAAGAAAACAAAAGGGCTATCAATCGATTCTCCAAATCGATTGGTACACATATTGGAAAATAAATTGTACAAGTCAGAGAGCCAGTTTGCCACAAATCGATTAGGCACATCGATTGAGTGAATCACCAAGACTAAACTGATTGTTTAAATCGATTGGACAAATCGATTGACATGCTTACTGAATTTAAAATGTGCAAGTCAGTAGCACGTTTTGCAGGCAATCGATTTGGCAAATCGATTGGAATAATCACTTCTTTAATTTTGTTTTTGTCTACATCGATTGAAACAATCGATTGTTAATGTCCCAGAGCCAAACCTGTTTACTAAATCGATTAGGCCAATCGATTCACTAAAACAAGTTTCAAAATAACTCAGGTCTGGAACATACACAATCGATTACTACAATCTGTTTATATACATCTGTGTAATAAAAGTTGGTATCAATCGACTTGGTAAATCGATTGAATAACTCAACTGATGAAAAGTACTTCAGACTTAAGATCCACAATCGATTGGCACAATCGATTGACATAAAAGTTTTATAAACAGAGACGACCGAATGGTTAAATCGATTAAGCACATCGATGGTTTTGATCTCGTTGTTTGAACAAAACACATCAAGTCGATTCTGCAAATCGATTTAATCATATAATGTCATCAAAGTTTGAAGAACTACTTAAAATAATCGATTGAGCAAATCGATTAGTATGTACAGTTTCAAGATTCAAGAAAAACAAGACTCGCGAAATCGATTGAGGAAATCGATTAACCAGCATTATGACTTTAATGAATCGATTTGATAAATCGATTCATACGTTGTTTTTCCTGAAACTATATAAACTGTTTTTCTGTATCTTCTAAAAACACACAACAACATACACATAACTTTCTGATATCTTTGTTTCTCACTGTGAAATAACATTGAACATTACTTTTTCAGTTATGAAGATTCATCTTTCATGATCCACAAGAACTGAGAAAGATTGCTGGAGAAACAACTTTAGAGAAGAAAACTGTTGAAGAAATTTCTATGTAATTTCTGATTAGATACATCTGTAAACAAATTCTTAAAACAAATAACATTGAGAAATCCAGTCTTAACTGGTAGTTATCTTCTGTGATTGAGAGGTCTCATCAAGAAGAAACTTGACTGTAATCTTGGAAGAGTTTATGGGAGATAAACTCTGGGATTCAGGGAGATAAGAATAGAATAAGAGGAATCGTTTTAGATTGATAGGCGAGGAGCTAGAACATCTGTAAACGGATTCTGAGATATTCTATTGGAAAGGCCAAGATTGGATTTGATCTTGGGACTGGATGTAGGTCGTTCAACAACGGCTGAACCAGTATAAATCACTGCGTACAATCTTTCTTACCCTTATCTCTTTTTAATTTCTGCACTGTGCATTTGTCTGATATTGATTAAATGCTTGAATATCTTTCTGCATACTTTGATACTACATGAAAGAATGTTTCCAGCATGATTGTAAGTGAATAAATATCTTGAACAATAAACGTAACTGGTGCATCTCTCAATATATTCTTTGATCCATATACTTTGTGCATTCATTTGTATTGTAGTTTTGGGACCTTATTCTGATGCTTTGTTTAATAAATGTACGATTTGTTAAACTGCTGCGCATATCTCTAAAAATAGGTAATCTTCCGCATAATTTTCATTTAACAGAGGTTACTGGTACCAACACCTAAATGTTCATCCAATGACACAAATGAACTTATTGGATGCACAAGATTGCTTAAAATCCCTAATTGGACAAGAATAAGCCTAGGGAGGACGAAAATGACCTAAATGTTCATCCAATGACACAAACACACCTATTGGATGCACAAGATTGGTTAAAAACCCTAATTGGACAAGAATAAGCCTAGGGAGGACGAAAATGACCTAAATGTTCATCCAATGACACAAACATACCTATTGGAAGCACAAGATTGTTTAGAAACCCTAATTGGACAAGATTAAGCCTTGGGAGGACGAAAATGACCTAAATGTTCATCCAATGACACAAATGAACATATTGGATGCACAAGATTGGTTAAAAACCCTAATTGGACAAGAATAAGCCTAGGGAGGACGAAAATGACCTAAATGTTCATCCAATGACACAAATGAACTTATTGGATGCACATGATTGGTTAAAAACCCTAATTGGACAAGAATAAGCCTAGGGATGACGAAAATGACCTAAATGTTCGTCCAATGACACAAACACACCTATTGGATGCACAAGATTGCATAAAAACCCTAATTGGACAAGAATAAGACTAGGGAGGACGAAAATGACCTAAATGTTCCTCCAATGACACAAACACACCTATTGGATGCACAAGATTGCATAAAAACCGTAATTGGACAAGAATAAGACTAGGGAGGACGAAAGTGACCTAAATGTTCCTCCAATGACACAAACACACCTATTGGATGCACAAGATTGCATAAAAACCCTAATTGGACAAGAATAAGACTAGGGAGGACGAAAATGACCTAAATGTTCGTCCAAGGACACAAACACACCTATTGGATGCACAAGATTGCATCAAAACCCTAATTGGAAAAGAATAAGCCTAGGGAGGACGAAAATGACCAAAATGTTCATCCAATGACACAAATGAACTTATTGGATGCACAAGATTGGTTAAAAACCCTAATTGGACAAGAATAAGCCTAGGGAGGACGAAAATGACCTAAATGTTCATCCAATGACACAAATGAACTTATTGGATGCACAAGATTGGTTAAAAACCCTAATTGGACAAGAATAAGCCTAGGGAGGACGAAAATGACCTAAATGTTCGTCCAATGACACAAACACACCTATTGGATGCACAAGATTGTATAAAAACCCTAATTGGACAAGAATAAGAGTAGGGAGGACGAAAATGACCTAAATGTTCGTCCAATGACACAAACACACCTATTGGATGCACAAGATTGCATAAAAACCCTAATTGGACAAGAATAAGACTAGGGAGGACATAAATGACTTAAATGTTCCACCAATGACACAAATGAACTTATTGGATGCACAAGGTTGGTTAAAAACCCTAATTGGACAAGAACAAGCCTAGGGAGGACGAAAATGACCTAAATGTTCATCCAATGACACAAATGAACTTATTGGATGCACAAGATTGGTTAAAAACCCTAATTGGACAAGAATAAGCATAGGGAGGACGAAAATGACCTAAATGTTCATCCAATGACACAAACACACATATTGGATGCACTAGATTGCTTAAAACCCGAATTGGACAAGAATAAGACTAGGGATGACGAAAATGACCTAAATGTTCATCCAATGACACAAATGAACTTATTGGATGCACAAGATTGGTTAAAAACCCTAATTGGACAAGAATAAGCCTAGGGAGGACGAAAATGACCTAAATGTTCGTCCAATGACACAAACACACCTATTGGATGCACAAGATTGCATAAAAACCCTAATTGGACAAGAATAAGACTAGGGAGGACGAAAATGACCTAAATGTTCCTCCAATGACACAAACACACCTATTGGATGCACAAGATTGCATAAAAACCCTAATTGGACAAGAATAAGACTAGGGAGGACGAAAATGACATAAATGTTCATCCAATGACACAAATGAACTTATTGTATGCACAAGATTGGATAAAAACCCTAATTGGACAAGAATAAGCATAGGGAGGACGAAAATGACCTAAATGTTCATCCAATGACACAAACACACATATTGGATGCACAAGATTGCTTAAAACCCTAATTGGACAAGAATAAGACTAGGAATGACGAAAATAACCTAAATGTTCATCCAATGACACAAATGAACTTATTGGATGCACAAGATTGGTTAAAAACCCTAATTGGACAAGAATAAGCCTAGGGAGGACGAAAATGACCTAAATGTTCGTCCAATGACACAAACACACCTATTGGATGCACAAGATTGCATAAAAACCCTAATTGGACAAGAATAAGACTAGGGAGGACGAAAATGACCTAAATGTTCCTCCAATGACACAAACACACCTATTGGATGCACAAGATTGCATAAAAACCCTAATTGGACAAGAATAAGACTAGGGAGGACGAAAATGACCTAAATGTTCATCCAATGACACAAATGAACTTATTGAAAGCACAAGATTGGTTAAAAACCCTAACCGGACAAGAATAAGCCTAGGGAGGACGAAAATGACCTAAATGTTCGTCCAATGACACAAACACACCTATTGGATGCACAAGATTGCATAAAAACCCTAATTGGACAAGAATAAGACTAGGGAGGACGAAAATGACCTAAATGTTCCTCCAATGACACAAACACACCTATTGGATGCACAAGATTGCATAAAAACCCTAATTGGACAAGAATAAGACTAGGGAGGACGAAAATGACCTAAATGTTCATCCAATGACACAAATGAACTTATTGGATGCACAAGATTGGTTAAAAGCCCTAATTGGACAAGAATAAGCCTAGGGAGGGCGAAAATGACCTAAATGTTCGTCCAATGACACAAACACACCTATTGGATGCACAAGATTGCATAAAAACCCTAATTGGACAAGAATAAGACTAGGGAGGACGAAAATGACCTAAATGTTCCTCCAATGACACAAACACACCTATTGGATGCACAAGATTGCATAAAAACCCTAATTGGACAAGAATAAGAGTAGGGAGGACGTAAATGACCTAAGTGTTCCACCAATGACACAAATTAACTTATTGGATGCACAAGGTTGGTTAAAAACCCTAATTGGACAAGAATAAGCCTAGGGAGGACGAAAATGACCTAAATGTTCAACCAACGACACAAATGAACTTATTGGATGCACAAGGTTAGTTAAAAACCCTAATTGGACAAGAATAAGCCTAGGGAGGACGAAAATGACCTAAATGTTCGTCCAATGACACAAATGAACTTATTGGATGCACAAGGTTAGTTAAAAACCCTAATTGGACAAGAATAAGCCTAGGGAGGACGAAAATGACCTAAATGTTCCTCCAATGACACAAACAAACCTATTGGATGCACAAGATTGTATAAAAACCCTAATTGGACAAGAATAAGACTAGGGAGGACGAAAATGACCTAAATGTTCATCCAATGACACAAATGAACTTATTGTATGCACAAGATTGGTTAAAAACCCTAATTGGACAAGAATAAGCATAGGGAGGTCGAAAATTACCTAAATGTTCATCCAATGACACAAACACACATATTGGATGCACAAGATTGCTTAAAACTCTAATTGGACAAGAATAAAACTAGGGATGACGAAAATGACCTAAATGTTCATCCAATGACACAAATGAACTTATTGGATGCACAAGATTGGTTAAAAACCCTAATTGGACAAGAATAAGCCTAGGGAGGACGAAAATGACCTAAATGTTCGTCCAATGACACAAACACACCTATTGGATGCACAAGATTGCATAAAAACCCTAATTGGACAAGAATAAGCCTAGGGAGGACGAAAATGACCTAAATGTTCATCCAATGACACAAATGAACTTATTGGATGCACAAGATTGGTTGAAAACCCTAATTGGACAAGAATAAGCATAGGGAGGACGAAAATGACCTAAATGTTCGTCCAATGACACAAACACACCTATTGGATGCACAAGATTGCATAAAAACCCTAATTGGACAAGAATAAGACTAGGGAGGACGAAAATGACCTAAATGTTCCTCCAATGACACAAACATACCTATTGGATGCACAAGATTGCATAAAAACCCTAATTTTACAAGAATAAGACTAGGGAGGACGAAAATGACCTAAATGTTCCTCCAATGACACAAATGAACTTATTGGATGCACAAGATTGGTTAAAAACCCTAATTGGACAAGAATAAGCCTAGGGAGGACGAAAATGACCTAAATGTTCGTCTAATGACACAAATGAACTTATTGGATGCACAAGATTGGTTAAAAATCCTAATTGGACAAGAATAAGCCTAGGGAGGACGAAATGACCTAAATGTTCGTCCAATGACACAAACACACCTATTGGATGCACAAGATTGCATAAAAACCCTAATTGGACAAGAATAAGACTAGGGAGGACGAAAATGACCAAAATGTTCCTCCAATGAAACAAATGAAATTATTGGATGCACAAGGTTGGTTAAAAACCCTAATTGGACAAGAATAAGCCTAGGGAGGACGAAAATGACCTAAATGTTCAATCAATGACACAAATGAACTTATTGGATGCACAAGATTGGTTAAAAACCCTAATTGGACAAGAATAAGCCTAGGGAGGACGAAAATGACCTAAATGTTCGTCCAATGACACAAACACACCTATTGGATGCACAAGATTGCATAAAAACCCTAATTGGTCAAGAATAAGACTAGCGAGGACGAAAATGACCTAAATATTCCTCCAATGACACAAACACACCTATTGGATGCACAAGATTGGTTAAAAACCCTAATTGGACAAGAATAAGCCTACGGAGGACGAAAATGACCTAAATGTTCGTCCAATGACACAAACACACCTATTGGATGCACAAGATTGCATAAAAACCCTAATTGGACAAGAATAAGCCTAGGGAGGACGAAAATGACCTAAATGTTCATCCAATAACACAAATGAATTTATTGGATGCACAAGATTGGTTAAAAACCCTAATTGGACAAGAATAAGCCTAGGGAGGACGAAAATGACCCAAATGTTCATCCAATGACACAAATGAACTTATTGAATGCACAAGATTGGTTAAAAACCCTAATCGGACAAGAATAAGCCTAGGGAGGACGAAAATGACCTAAATGTTCATCCAATGACACAAACACACCTATTGGATGCACAAGATTGCATAAAAACCCTAATTGGACAAGAATAAGACTAGGGAGGACGAAAATGACCTAAATGTTCCTCCAATGACACAAACACACCTATTGGATGCACAAGATTGCATAAAAACCCTAATTGGACAAGAATAAGACTAGGAAGGACGTAAATGACCTAAATGTACCACCAATGACACAAATGAACTTATTGGATGCACAAGGTTGGTTAAAAACCCTAATTGGACAAGAATAAGCCTAGGGAGGATGAAAATGTCCTAAATGTTCAACCAATGACACAAATGAACTTATTGGATGCACAAGGTTGGTTAAAAACCCTAATTGGACATGAATAAGCCTAGGGAGGACGAAAATGACCTAAATGTTCGTCCAATGACACAAACACACCTATTGGATGCACAAGATTGCATAAAAACCCTAATTGGACAAGAATAAGACTAGGGAGGACGAAAATGACCTAAATGTTCATCCAATGACACAAATGAACTTATTGGATGCACAAGATTGGTTAAAAACCCTAATTGGACAAGAATAAGCCTAAGGAGGACGAAAATGACCTAAATGTTCGTCCAATGACACAAACACACCTATTGGATGCACAAGATTGCATAAAAACCCTAATTGGACAAGAATAAGACTAGGGAGGACGAAAATGACCTAAAGGTTCCTCCAATGACACAAACACACCTATTGGATGCACAAGATTGCATAAAAACCTTAATTGGACAAGAATAAGACTTGGGAGGACGAAAATGACCTAAATGTTCATCCAATGACGCAAATGAACTTATTGGATGCACAAGATTGGTTAAAAACCCTAATTGGCCAAGAATAAGCCTAGGGAGGACGAAAATGACCTAAATGTTCGTCCAATGACACGAACACACCTATTGGATGCACAAGATTGCATAAAAACCCTAATTGGACAAGAATAAGACTAGGGAGGACGAGAATGACCTAAATGTTCATCCGATGACACAAATGAACTTATTGGATGCACAAGATTGGTTAAAAACCCTAATTGGACAAGAATAAGCCTAGGGAGGACGAAAATGACCTAAATGTTCGTCCAATGACACAAACACACCTATTGGATGCACAAGATTGCATAAAAACCCTAATTGGACAAGAATAAGCCTAGGGAGGACGAAAATGACCTAATTGTTCATCCAATGACACAAATGAATTTATTGGAAGCACAAGATTGGATAAAAACCCTAATTGGACAAAAATATGCCTAGGGAGGACGAAAATGACCTAAATAATCATCCAATGACACAAATGAACTTATTGGATGCACAAGATTGGTTAAAAACCCTAATTGGACAAGAATAAGCCTAGGGAGGACGAAAATGACCTAAATGTTCGTCCAATGACACAAACACACCTATTGGATGCACAAGATTGCATAAAAACCCTAATTGGACAAGAATAAGCCTAGGGAGGATGAAAATGACCTAAATGTTCATCCAATGACACAAATGAACTTATTGGAAGCACAAGATTGGTTAAAAACCCTAATTGGACAAGAATAAGACTAGGGAGGACGAAAATGAGCTAAATGTTCATCTAATGACACAAATGAACTTATTGGATGCACAAGATTGGTTAAAAACCCTAATTGGACAAGAATAAGCCTAGGGAGGACGAAAATGACCTAAATGTTCGTCCAATGACACAAACACACCTATTGGATGCACAAGATTGCATAAGAACCCTAATTGGACAAGAATAAGACTAGGGAGGACGAAAATGACCTAAATGTTCATCCAATGACACAAATGAACTTATTGGATGCACAAGATTGGTTAAAAACCCTAATTGGACAAGAATAAGCCTAGGGAGGACGAAAATGACCTACATGTTCGTCCAATGACACAAACACACCTATTGGATGCACAAGATTGCATAAAAACCCTAATTGGACAAGAATAAGACTAGGGAGGACGAAAATGACCTAAATGTTCCTCCAATGACACAAACACACCTATTGGATGCACAAGATTGCATAAAAACCTAATTCGACAAGAATAAGACTAAGGACGACGAAAATTACCTAAATGTTCATCCAATGACACAAATGAACTTATTGGATGCACAAGATTGGTTAAAAACCCTAATTGGACAAGAATAAGCCTAGGGAGGACGAAAATGACCTAAATGTTCGTCCAATGACACAAACACACCTATTGGATGCACAAGATTGCATAAAAACCCTAATTGGACAAGAATAAGACTAGGGAGGACGAAAATGACCTAAATGTTCGTCTAATGACACAAACACACCTATTGGATGCACAAGATTGCATAAAAACCCTAATTGGACAAGAATAAGACTAGGGAGGACGAAAATGACCTAAATGTTCCTCCAATGACACAAACACACCTATTGGATGCACAAGATTGCATAAAAACCCTAATTGGACAAGAATAAGACTAGGGAGGACGTAAATGACCTAAATGTTCCACCAATGACACAAATGAACTTATTGGATACGCAAGGTTGGTTAAAAACCCTAATTGGATAAGAATAAGACTAGGGAGGACGAAAATGACCTAAATGTTCAACCAATGACACAAATGAACTTATTGGATGCACAAGGTTGGTTAAAAACCCTAATTGGACAAGAATAAGCCTAGGGAGGACGAAAATGACCTAAATGTTCGTCCAATGACACAAACACACCTATTGGATGCAAAGGATTGCATAAAAACCCGAATTGGACAAGAATAAGCCTACGGAGGCCGAAAATGACCTTAATGTTCGTCCAATGACACAAACACACCTATTGGATGCACAAGATTGCATAAAAACCCTAATTGGACAAGAACAAGCCTAGGGAGGACGAAAATGACCTAAATGTTCATCCAATGACACAAATGAACTTATTGGATGCCCAAGATTGGTTAAAAAACCTAATTGGACAAGAATAAGCCTAGGGAGGACGTAAATGACCTAAATGTTCATCCAATGACACAAATGAACTTATTGGATGCACAAGATTGGTTAAAAACCCTAATTGGACAAGAATAAGCATAGGGAGGACGAAAATGACCTAAATGTTCATCCAATGACACAAACACACATATTGGATGCACAAGATTGCTTAAAACCCTAATTGGACAAGAATAAGACTAGGGACGACGAAAATGACCTAAATGTTCATCCAATGACACAAATGAACTTATTGGATGCAGAAGATTGGTTAAAAACCCTAATTGGACAAGAATAAGCCTAGGGAGGACGAAAATGACCTAAATGTTCGTCCAATGACACAAACACACCTATTGGATGCACAAGATTGCATAAAAACCCTAATTGGACAAGAATAAGCCTAGGGAGGACGAAAATGACCTAAATGTTCATCCAATGACACAAATGAACTTATTGGAAGCACAAGATTGGTTAAAAACCCTAATTGGAAAAAAATAAGCCTAGGGAGGACGAAAATGACCTAAATAATTATCCAATGACACAAATGAACTTATTGGATGCACAAGATTGGTTAAAAACCCTAATTGGACAAGAATAAGCCTAGGGAGGACGAAAATGACCTAAATGTTCGTCCAATGACACAAACACACCTATTGGATGCACAAGATTGCATAAAAACCCTAATTGGACAAGAATAAGCCTAGGGAGGACGAAAATGACCTAAATGTTCATCCAATGAAACAAATGAACTTATTGGATGCACAAGATTGGTTAAAAACCCTAAATGGACAAGAATAAGCCTATGGAGGACGAAAATGACCTAAATGTTCATCCAATGACACAAATGAACTTATTGGATGCACAAGATTGGTTAAAAACCCTAATTGGACAAGAATAAGCCTAGGGAGGACGAAAATGACCTAAATGTTCATCCAATGACACAAACACACCTATTGGATGCACAAGATTGTTTAGAAACCCTAATTCGACAAGAATAAGCCTATGGAGGACGAAAATGGCCTAAATGTTCATCCAATGACACAAAGACACCTATTGGATGCACAAGATTGGTTAAAAACCCTAATTGGACAAGAATAAGCCTAGGGAGGACGAAAATGACCTAAATGTTCATCCAATGACACAAATGAACATATTGGATGCACAAGATTGGTTAAAAACCCTAATTGGTCAAGAATAAGCCTATGGAGGACGAAAATGACCTAAATGTTCATCCAATGACACAAATGAACTTATTGGATGCACAAGATTGGTTAAAAACCGTAATTGGACAAGAATAAGCCTAGGGAGGACGAAAATGACCTAAATGTTCATCCAATGACACAAATGAACTTATTGGATGCACAAGATTGGTTGAAAACCCTAATTGGACAAGAATAAGCCTAGGGAGGACGAAAATGACCTAAATGATCATCCAATGACACAAATGAACTTATTGGATGCACAAGATTGGTTAAAAACCCTAATTGGACAAGAATAAGTCTAGGGAGGACGAAAATGACCTAAATGTTCATCCAATGACACAAATGAACTTATTGGATGCACAAGATTGGTAAAAAACCCTAATTGGACAAGAATAAGCTTAGGGAGGACGAAAATGACCTAAATGTTCGTCCAATGACACAAACACACCTATTGGATGCACAAGATTGTATAAAAACCCTAATTGGACAAGAATAAGACTAGGGAGGACGAAAATGACCTAAATGTTCCTCCAATGACACAAACACACCTATTGGATGCACAAGATTGCATAAAAACCCTAATTGGACAAGAATAAGACTAGGGAGGACGTAAATGACCTAAATGTTCCACCAATGACACAAATGAACTTCTTGGATGCACAAGGTTGGTTAAAAACCCTAATTGGACAAGAATAAGGCTAGGGAGGACGAAAATGACCTAAATGTTCAACCAATGACACAAATGAACTTATTGGATGCACAAGGTTGGTTAAAAACAGTAATTGGACAAGAATAAGCCTAGGGAGGACGAAAATGACCTAAATGTTCAACCAATGACACAAATGAACTTATTGGATGCACAAGGTTGGTTAAATACCCTAATTGGAGAAGAATAAGCCTAGGGAGTACGAAAATGACCTAAATGTTCGTCCAATGACACAAACACACCTATAGGATGCACAAGATTGCATAAAAACCCTAATTGGACAAGAACAAGCCTAGGGAGGACGAAAATGACCTAAATGTTCATCCAATGACACAAATGAACTTATTGGATGCACAAGATTGGTTAAAAACCCTAATTGGACAAGAATAAGCATAGGGAGGACGAAAATGACCTAAACGTTCATCCGATGACACAAACCCACATATTGGATGCACAAGATTGCTTAAAACCCTAATTGGACAAGAATAAGACTAGGGAGGACGAAAATGACCTAAATGTTCATCCAATGACACAAATGAACTTATTGGATGCACAAGATTGGTTAAAAACCCTACTTGGACAAGAATAAGACTAGGGAGGACGAAAATGACCTAAATGTTCCTCCAATGACACAAACACACCTATTGGATGCACAAGATTGCATAAAAACCCTAATTGGACAAGAATAAGACTAGGGATGACGAAAATGACCTATATGTTCATCCAATGACACAAATGAACTTATTGGATGCACAAGATTGGTTAAAAACCCTAATTGGACAAGAATAAGCCTAGGGAGGACGAAAATGACCTAAATGTTCGTCCAATGACACAAACACACCTATTGGATGCACAAGATTGCATAAAAACCCTAATTGGACAAGTATAAGACTAGGGAGGACGAAAATGACCTAAATGTTCCTCCAATGACACAAACACACCTATTGGATGCACAAGATTTCATAAAAACCCTAATTCGACAAGAATAAGACTAGGGAGGACGAAAATGACCTAAATGTTCATCCAATGACACAAATGAACTTATTGGATGCACAAGATTGGTTGAAAGCCCTAATTGGACAAGAATAAGACTAGGGATGGCGAAAATGACCTAAATGTTCGTCCAATGACACAAACACACCTATTGGATGCACAAGATTGCATAAAAACCCTAATTGGACAAGAATAAGACTAGGGAGGACGAAAATGACCTAAATGTTCCTCCAATGACACAAACAAACCTATTGGATGCACAAGATTGGTTAAAAACCCTAATTGAACAAGAATAAGCCTAGGGAGGATGAGAATGACCTAAATGTTCGTCCAATGACACAAACACACCTATTGGATGCACAAGATTGCATAAAAACCCAAATTCGACAAGAATAAGACTAGGGAGGACGAAAATGACCTAAATGT
>JBBPBR010000266.1:0-66137 GCA_037974775.1 Cicer pinnatifidum
GCACAAGATTGGTTAAAAACCCTAATTGGACAAGAATAAGCCTAAGGAGGACGAAAATGACCTAAATGTTCGTCCAATGACACAAATGAACTTATTGGATGCACAAGATTGGTTAAAAACCCTAATTGGACAAGAATAAGCCTAGGGAGGACGAAAATGACCTAAATGTTCATCCAATGACACAAATGAACTTATTGGATGCACAAGATTGGTTGAAAACCCTAATTGGACAAGAATAAGCCTAGGGAAACAAAAATGACCTAAATGTTCATCCAATGACACAAATGAACTTATTGGATGCACAAGATTGGGTAAAAATCCTAATTGGACAAGAAAAAGCCTAGGGAGGACGAAAATGACCTAAATGTTCATCCAATGACACAAATGAACTTATTGGATGCACAAGATTGGTTAAAGACCCTAATTGGACAAGAATAAGCCTAGGGAGGACGAAAATGACCTAAATGTTCGTCCAATGACACAAACACACCTATTAAATGCACAAGATTGTATAAAAACCCTAATTGGACAAGAA
The DNA here is from genome assembly GCA_037974775.1 of Cicer pinnatifidum. Classification (NCBI taxonomy): domain Eukaryota; kingdom Viridiplantae; phylum Streptophyta; class Magnoliopsida; order Fabales; family Fabaceae; genus Cicer; species Cicer pinnatifidum. The sequence goes on from JBBPBR010000266.1 coordinate 536, forward strand.
TAAGACTAGGGAGGACGAAGATGACCTAAATGTTCCTCCAATGACACAAACACACCTATTGGATGCACAAGATTGCATAAAAACCCTAATTGGACAAGAATAAGACTAGGGTGGACGTAAATGACCTAAATGTTCCACCAATGACACAAATGAACTTATTGGATGCACAAGGTTGGTTAAAAACCCTAATTGGACAAGAACAAGCCTAGGGAGGACGAAAATGACCTAAATGTTCATCCAATGACACAAATGAACTTATTGGATGCACAAGATTGGTTAAAAACCCTAATTGGACAAGAATAAGCCTAGGGAGGACGTAAATGACCTAAATGTTCATACAATGACACAAATGAACTTGTTGGATGCACCAGATTGGTTAAAAACCCTAATTGGACAAGAATAAGCATAGGGAGGACGAAAATGACCTAAATGTTCATCCAATGACACAAACACACATACTGGATGCACAAGATTGTTTAAAACCCTAATTGGACAAGAATAAGACTAGGGATGACGAAAACGACCTAAATGTTCATCCAATTACACAAACACACATACTGGATGCACAAGATTGCTTAAAACCCTAATTAGACAAGAATAAGACTAGGGATGACGAAAATGACCTAAATGTTCATCCAATGACACAAATGAACTTATTGGATGCACAAGATTGGTTAAAAACCCTAATTGGACAAGAATAAGCCTAGGGAGGACGAAAATGACCTAAATGTTCGTCCAATGACACAAACACACCTATTGGATGCACAAGATTGCAGAAAAACCCTAATTGGACAAGAATAAGACTAGGGAGGACGTAAATGACCTAAATGTTCCACCAATGACACAAATGAACTTATTGGATGCACAAGGTTGGTTAAAAACCCTAATTGGACAAGAATAAGCCTAGGGAGGACGAAAATGACCTAAATGTTGGTCCAATGACACAAACACACCTATTGGATGCACAAGATTGCATAAAAACCCTAATTGGACAAGAATAAGACTAGGGAGGACGAAAATGACCTAAATGTTCATCCAATGACACAAATGAACTTATTGGATGCACAAGATTGGTTAAAAACCCTAATTGGACAAGAATAAGCCTAGGGAGGACGAAAATGACCTAAATGTTCATCCAATGACACAAATGAACTTATTGGATGCACAAGATTGGTTGAAAACCCTAATAGGACAAGAATAAGCATTGGGAGGATGAAAATGACCTAAATGTTCATCCAATGACACAAATGAACTTATTGGATGCACAAGATTGGTTAAAAACCCTAATTGGACAAGAATAAGCCTAGGGAGGACCAAAATGACCTAAATGTTCGTCCAATGACACAAACACACCTATTGGATGCACAAGATTGCATAAAAACCCTAATTGGACAAGAATAAAACTAGGGAGGACGAAAATGACCTAAATGTTCCTACAATGACACAAACACACCTATTGGAGGAATAAGATTGCATAAAAACCCTAATTGGACAAGAATAAGACTAGGGAGGACGAAAATGACCTAAATGTTCATCCAATGACACAAATGAACTTATTGGATGCACAAGATTGGTTAAAAACCCTAATTGGACAAGAATAAGCCTAAGGAGGACGTATATGACCTAAATGTTCATCCAATGACCAAAATGAACTTATTGGATGCACAAGATTGGTTAAAAACCCTAATTGGACAAGAATAAGCCTAGGGAGGACGTATATGACCTAAATGTTCATCCAATGACACAAATGAACTTATTGGATGCACAAGATTGGTTAAAAACCCTAATTGGACAAGAATAAGCATAGGGAGGACGAAAATGACCTAAATGTTCATCCAATGCACAAACACACATATTGGATGCACAAGATTGCTTAAAACCCTAATTGGACAAGAATAAGACTAGGGATGACGAAAATGACCTAAATGTTCATCCAATGACACAAATGAACTTATTGGATGCACAAGATTGGTTAAAAACCCTAATTGGACAAGAATAAGCCTAGGGAGGACGAAAATGACCTAAATGTTCGTCCAATGACACAAACACACCTGTTGGATGCACAAGATTGCATAAAAACCCTAATTGGACAAGAATAAGACTAGGGAGGACGTAAATGACCTAAATGTTCCACCAATGACACAAATGAACTTATTTGATGCCCAAGGTTGGTTAAAAACCCTAATTGGACAAGAATAAGCCTAGGGAGGACGAAAATGACCTAAATGTTCGTCCAATGACCCAAACACACCTATAGGATGCACAAGATTGCATAAAAACCCTAATTGGACAAGAACAAGCCTAGGGAGGACGAAAATGACCTAAATATTCATCCAATGACACAAATGAACTTATTGGATGCACAAGATTGGTTAAAAACCCTAATTGGACAAGAATAAGCCTAGGGAGGACGTAAATGACCTAAATGTTCATCCAATGACACAAATGAACTTATTGGATGCACAAGATTGGTTAAAAACCCTAATTGGACAAGAATAAGCATAGGGAGGACGAAAATGACCTAAATGTTCATCCAATGACACAAACACACATATTGGATGCACAAGATTGCTTGAAACCCTAATTGGACAAGAATAAGACTAGGGATGACGAAAATGACCTAAATGTTCATCCAATGACACAAATGAACTTATTGGATGCACAAGATTGGTTAAAAACCCTAATTGGACAAGAATAAGCCTAGGGAGGACGAAAATGACCTAAATGTTCGTCCAATGACACAAATGAACTTATTGGATGCACAAGATTAGTTAAAAACCGTAATTGGACAAGAATAAGCCTAGGGAGGACGAAAATGACCTAAATGTTCATCCAATGACACAAATGAACTTATTGGATGCACAAGATTGGTTGAAAACCCTAATTGGACAAGAATAAGCCTAGGGAGGACGAAAATGACCTAAATGATCATCCAATGACACAAATGAACTTATTGGATGCACAAGATTGGTTAAAAACCCTAATTGGACAAGAATAAGTCTAGGGAGGACGAAAATGACCTAAATGTTCATCCAATGACACAAATGAACTTATTGGATGCACAAGATTGGTAAAAAACCCTAATTGGACAAGAATAAGCTTAGGGAGGACGAAAATGACCTAAATGTTCGTCCAATGACACAAACACACCTATTGGATGCACAAGATTGTATAAAAACCCTAATTGGACAAGAATAAGACTAGGGAGGACGAAAATGACCTAAATGTTCCTCCAATGACACAAACACACCTATTGGATGCACAAGATTGCATAAAAACCCTAATTGGACAAGAATAAGACTAGGGAGGACGTAAATGACCTAAATGTTCCACCAATGACACAAATGAACTTCTTGGATGCACAAGGTTGGTTAAAAACCCTAATTGGACAAGAATAAGGCTAGGGAGGACGAAAATGACCTAAATGTTCAACCAATGACACAAATGAACTTATTGGATGCACAAGGTTGGTTAAAAACAGTAATTGGACAAGAATAAGCCTAGGGAGGACGAAAATGACCTAAATGTTCAACCAATGACACAAATGAACTTATTGGATGCACAAGGTTGGTTAAATACCCTAATTGGAGAAGAATAAGCCTAGGGAGTACGAAAATGACCTAAATGTTCGTCCAATGACACAAACACACCTATAGGATGCACAAGATTGCATAAAAACCCTAATTGGACAAGAACAAGCCTAGGGAGGACGAAAATGACCTAAATGTTCATCCAATGACACAAATGAACTTATTGGATGCACAAGATTGGTTAAAAACCCTAATTGGACAAGAATAAGCATAGGGAGGACGAAAATGACCTAAATGTTCATCCAATGACACAAACACACATATTGGATGCACAAGATTGCTTAAAACCCTAATTGGACAAGAATAAGACTAGGGATGACGAAAATGACCTAAATGTTCATCCAATGACACAAATGAACTTATTGGATGCACAAGATTGGTTAAAAACCCTTATTGGACAAGAATAAGCCTAGGGAGGACGAAAATGCCCTAAATGTTGGTCCAATGACACAAACACACTTATTGGATGCACAAGATTGCAAAAAAACCCTAATTGGACAAGAATAAGACTAGGGAGGACGAAAATGACCTAAATGTTCCTCCAATGACACAAACAAACCTATTGGATGCACAAGATTGCATAAAAACCCTAATTGGACAAGAATAAGACTAGGGAGGACGAAAATGACCTAAATGTTCATCCAATGACACAAATGAACTTATTGAATGCACAAGATTGGTTAAAAACCCTAATCAGACAAGAATAAGCCTAGGGAGGATGAAAATGACCTAAATGTTCTTCCAATGACACAAACACACCTATTGGATGCACAAGATTGTATAAAAACCCTAATTGGACAAGAATAAGACTAGGGAGGACGAAAATGACCTAAATGTTCCTCCAATGACACAAACACACCTATTGGATGCAAAAGATTGCATAAAAACCCTAATTGGACAAGAATAAGACTAGGGAGGACAAAAATGACCTAAATGTTCTTCCAATGACACAAACACACCTATTGGATGCACAAGATTGCATAAAAACCCTAATTGGACAAGAATAAGACTAGGGAGGACGAAAATGACCTAAATGTTCATCCAATGACACAAATGAACTTATTGGATGCACAAGATTGCTTAAAACCCTAATTGGACAAGAATAAGACTAGGGATGACGAAAATGACCTAAATGTTCATCCAATGACACAAATGAACTTATTGGATGCACAAGATTGGTTAAAAACCCTAATTGGACAAGAATAAGACTTGGGAGGACGAAAATGACCTAAATGTTCATCCAATGACACAAATGAACTTATTGGATGCACAAGATTGGTTAAAAACCCTAATTGGACAAGAATAAGCCTAGGGAGGACGAAAATGACCTAAATGTTCATCCAATGACACAAATGAACTTATTGGATGCACAAGATTGGTTAAAAACCATAATTGGACAAGAATAAGCCTAAGGAGGACGAAAATGACCTAAATCTTCATCCAATGACACAAATGAACTTATTGGATGCAAAAGATTGGTTGAAAACCCTAATTGGACAAGAATAAGCCTAGGGAGGACAAAAATGACCTAAATGTTCATCCAATGACACAAATGAACTTATTGGATGCACAAGATTGGTTAAAAACCCTAATTGGACAAGAATAAGCCTAGGGAGGACGAAAATGACCTAAATGTTCGTCCAATGACACAAACAAACCTATTGGATGCACAAGATTGCATAAAAACCCTAATTCGACAAGAATAAGACTAGGAAGGACGAAAATGACCTAAATGTTCCTCCAATGACACAAACACACCTATTGGATGCACAAGATTGCATAAAAACCCTAATTGGACAAGAATAAGACTAGGGAGGACGAAAATGACCTAAATGTTCATCCAATGACACAAATAAACTTATTGTATGCACAAGATTGGTTAAAAACCCTAATTGGACAAGAATAAGCATAGGGAGGACGAAAATGACCTAAATGTTCCTCCAATGAAACAAACACACATATTTGATGCACAAGATTGCTTAAAACCCTAATTGGACAAGAATAAGACTAGGGAGGACGAAAATGACCTAAATGTTCATCCAATGACACAAATGAACTTATTGGATGCACAAGATTGGTTAAAAACCCTAATTGGACAAGAATAAGCCTAGGGAGGACGAAAATGACCTAAATGTTCGTCCAATGACACAAATGAACTTATTGGATGCACAAGATTGGTTAAAAACCCTAATTGGACAAGAATAAGCCTAGGGAGAACGAAAATGACCTAAATGTTCGTCCAATGACACATACACACCTATTGGATGCACAAGATTGCATAAAAACCCTAATTGGACAAGAATAAGACTAGGGAGGACGAAAATGACCTAAATGTTCCTCCAATGACACAAATGAACTTATTGGATGCACAAGGTTGGTTAAAAACCCTAATTGGACAAGAATAAGCCTAGGGAGGACGAAAATGACCTAAATGTTCAACCAACGACACAAATGAACTTATTGGATGCACAAGGTTGGTTAAATACCCTAATTGGACAAGAATAAGCCTAGGGAGGACGAAAATGACCTAAATGTTCGTCCAATGACACAAACACACCTATTGGATGCACAAGATTGCATAAAAACCCTAATTGGACAAGAATAAGACTAGGGAGGACGAAAATGACCTAAATGTTCCTCCAATAACACAAACACACCTATTGGATGCACAAGATTGCATAAAAACCCTAATTCGACAAGAATAAGACTAGGGAGGACGTAAATGACCTAAATGTTCCACAAATGACACAAATGAACTTATTGCATACACAAGGTTGGTTAAAAACCCTAATTGGACAAGAATAAGCCTAGGGAGGACGAAAATGACCTAAATGTTCAACCAATAACACAAATGAACTTATTGGATGCACAAGATTGGTTAAAAACCCTAATTGGACAAGAATAAGACTAGGGAGGACGAAAATGACCTAAATGTTCGTCCAATGACACAAACACACCTATTGGATGCAAAGGATTGCATAAAAACCCTAATTGGACAAGAATAAGCCTAGGGAGGCCGAAAATGACCTAAATGTTCGTCCAATGACACAAACACACCTATTGGATGCACAAGATTGCATAAAAACCCTAATTCGACAAGAACAAGCCTAGGGAGGACGAAAATGACCTAAATGTTCATCCAATGACACAAATGAACTTATTGGATGCACAATATTGGTTAAAAACCCTAATTGGACAAGAATAAGCCTAGGGAGGACGTAAATGACCTAAATGTTCATCCAATGACACAAATGAACTTATTGGATGCACAAGATTGGTTAAAAACCCTAATTGGACAAGAATAAGCATAGGGAGGACGAAAATGACCTAAATGTTCATCCAATGACACAAACACACATATTGGATGCACAAGATTGCTTAAAACCCTAATTGGACAAGAATAAGACTAGGGATGACGAAAATGACCTAAATGTTCATCCAATGACACAAATGAACTTATTGGATGCACAAGATTGTTTAAAAACCCTAATTGGACAAGAATAAGCCTAGGGAGGACGAAAATGACCTAAACGTTCGTCCAATGACACAAACACACCTATTGGATGCACAAGATTGCATAAAAACCCTAATTGGACAAGAATAAGACTAGGGAGGACGTAAATGACCTAAATGTTCCACCAATGACACAAATGAACTTATTGGATGCACAAGGATGGTTAAAAACCCTAATTGGACAAGAATAAGCCTAGGGAGGACGAAAATGACCTAAATGTTCAACCAATGACACAAATGAACTTATTGGATGCACAAGATTGGTTAAAAACCCTAATTGGACAAGAATAAGCCTAGGGAGGACGAAAATGACCTAAATGTTCATCCAATGACACAAATGAACTTATTGGATGCACAAGATTGGTTAAAAACCCTAATTGGACAAGAATAAGCCTAGGGAGGACGAAAATGACCTAAATGTTCATCCAATGACACAAATGAACTTATTGGATGCACAAGATTGGTAAAAAAAACCCTAATTGGACAAGAATAAGCTTAGGGAGGACGAAAATGACCTAAATGTTCGTCCAATGACACAAACACACCTATTGGATGCACAAGATTGTATAAAAACCCTAATTGGACAAGAATAAGACTAGGGAGGACGAAAATGACCTAAATGTTCCTCCAATGACACAAACACACCTATTGGATTCACAAGATTGCATAAAAACCCTAATTGGACAAGAATAAGACTAGGAAGGACGTAAATGACCTAAATGTTCCACCAATGACACAAATGAACTTATTGGATGCACAAGGTTGGTTAAAAACCCTAATTGGACAAGAACATGCCTAGGGAGGTCGAAAATGACCTAAATGTTCATCCAATGACACAAATGAACTTATTGGATGCACAAGATTGGTTAAAAACCCTAATTGGACAAGAATAAGCCTAGGGAGGACGAAAATGACCTAAATGTTCGTCCAATGACACAAACACACCTATTGGATGCACAAGATTGCATAAAAACCCTAATTGGACAAGAATAAGACTAGGAAGGACGAAAATGACCTAAAAGTTCCTCCAATGACACAAACACACCTATTGGATGCACAAGATTGCATAAAAACCCTAATTGGACAAGAATAAGACTAGGGAGGACGTAAATGACCTAAATGTTCCACCAATGACACAAATGAACTTATTGGATGCACAAGGTTGGTTAAAAACCCTAATTGGACAAGAATAAGGCTAAGGAGGACGAAAATGACCTAAATGTTCAACCAATGACACAAATGAACTTATTGGATGCACAAGGTTGGTTAAAAACCGTAATTGGACAAGAATAAGCCTAGGGAGGACGAAAATGACTTAAATGTTCGTCCAATGACACAAACACACCTATTGGATGCACAGGATTGCATAAAAACCCTAATTGGACAAGAATAAGCCTAGGGAGGACGAAAATGACCTAAATGTTCGTCCAATGACACAGACACACCTATAGGATGCACAAGATTGCATAAAAACCCTAATTGGACAAGAACAAGCCTAGGGAGGACGAAAATGACCTAAATGTTCATCCAATGACACAAATGAACTTATTGGATGCACAAGATTGGTTAATAACCCTAATTGGACAAGAATAAGCCTAGGGAGGACGAAAATGACCTAAATGTTCGTCCAATGACACAAATGAACTTATTGGATGCACAAGATTGGTTAAAAACCCTAATTGGACAAGAATAAGCCTAGGGAGGACGAAAATGACCTAAATGTTCATCCAATGACACAAATGATCTTATTGGATGCACAAGATTGCTTAAAACCCTAATTGGACAAGAATAAGACTAGGGATGACGAAAATGACCTAAATGTTCATCCAATGACACAAATGAACTTATTGGATGCACAAGATTGGTTAAAAACCCTAATTAGACAAGAATAAGCCTAGGGAGGACGAAAATGACCTAAATGTTCGTCCAATGACATAAACACACCTATAGGATGCACAAGATTGCATAAAAACCCTAATTGGACAAGAACAAGCTTAGGGAGGACGAAAATGACCTAAATGTTCATCCAATGACACAAATGAACTTATTAGATGCACAAGATTGGTTAAAAACCCTAATTGGACAAGAATAAGCCTAGGGAGGACGTAAATGACCTAAATGTTCATCCAATGACACAAATTAACTTATTGGATGCACAAGATTGGTTAAAAACCCTATTTGGACAAGAATAAGCCTAGGGAGGACGAAAATGACCTAAATGTTCGTCCAATGACACAAACACACATATTGGATGCACAAGATTGCTTAAAACCCTAAATGGACAAGAATAAGACTTGGGATGACGAAAATGACCTAAATGTTCATCCAATGACACAAATGAACTTATTGGATGCACAAGATTGGGTAAAAACCCTAATTGGACAAGAATAAGCCTAGGGAGAACCAAAATGACCTAAATGTTCGTCCAATGACACAAACACACCTATTGGATGCACAAGATTGCATAAAACCCCTAATTGGACAAGAATAAGACTAGGGAAGACGAAAATGACCTAAATGTTCCTCCAATGACACAAACACACCTATTGGATGCACAAGATTGCATAAAAACCCTAATTGGACAAGAATAAGACTAGGGAGGACTTAAATGACCTAAATGTTCCACCAATGACACAAATGAACTTATTGGATACACAAGGTTGGTTAAAAACCCTAATTGGACAAGAATAAGCCTAGGGAGGACGAAAATGACCTAAATGTTCAACCAATGACACAAATGAACTTATTGGATGCACAAGGTTGGTTAAAAACCCTAATTGGACAAGAATAAGCCTATGGAGGACGAAAATGACCTAAATGTTCGTCCAATGACACAAACACACCTATTGGATGCACATGATTGCATAAAAACCCTAATTGGACAAGAATAAGCCTAGGGAGAACGAAAATGACCTAAATGTTCGTCCAATGACACAAACACACCTATTGGATGCACAAGATTGCATAAAAACCCTAATTCGACATGAATAAGACTAGGGAGGACGAAAATGACATAAATGTTCATCCAATGACACAAATGAACTTATTGGATGCACAAGATTGGTTAAAAACCCTAATTGGACAAGAATAAGTCTAGGGAGGACGAAAATGATCTAAATGTTTGTCCAATGACACAAACACACCTATTGGATGCACAAGATTGCATAAAAACCCTAATTGGACAAGAATAAGACAAGGGAGGACGAAAATGACCTAAATGTTCCTCCAATGACACAAACACACCTATTGGATGCACAAGATTGCATAAAAACCCTAATTGGACAAGAATAAGACTAGGGAGGACGAAAATGACTTAAATGTTCATCCAATGACACAAATGAACTTATTGGATGCACAAGATTGGTTAAAAACCCTAATTGGATAAGAATAAGACTAGGGAGGACGAAAATGACCTAAATGTTCATCCAATGACACAAATGAACTTATTGGATGCACAAGATTGGTTAAAAACCCTAATTGGACAAGAATAAGCCTAGGGAGGACGAAAATGACCTAAATGTTCGTCCAATGACACAAACACACCTATTGGATGCACAAGATTGCATAAAAACCCTAATTGGACAAGAATAAGACTAGGAAGGACGAAAATGACCTAAATGTTCGTCCAATGACACAAATGAACTTATTGGATGCACAAGATTGGTTAAAAACCCTAATTGGACAAGAATAAGCATAGAGAGGACGAAAATGACCTAAACGTTCATCCAATGACACAAACCCACATATTGGATGCACAAGATTGCTTAAAACCCTAATTGGACAAGAATAAGACTAGGGAGGACGAAAATGACCTAAATGTTCATCCAATGACACAAATGAACTTATTGGATGCACAAGATTGGTTAAAAACCCTAATTGGACAAGAATAAGCCTAGGGAGGACGAAAATGACCTAAATGTTCGTCCAATGACACAAACACACCTATTGGATGCACAAGATTGCATAAAAACCCTAATTGGACAAGAATAAGACTAGGGAGGACGAAAATGACCTAAATGTTCCTCCAATGACACAAACACACCTATTGGATGCACAAGATTGTATAAAAACTCTAATTCGACAAGAATAAGACTAGGGAGGACGAAAATGACCTAAATGTTCCTCCAATGACAAAAACACACCTCTTGGATGCACAAGATAGCATAAAAACCCTAATTGGACAAGAATAAGACTAGGGAGGACGTAAATGACCTAAATGTTCCACCAATGACACAAATGAACTTATTGGATTCACAAGGTTGGTTAAAAACCCTAATTGGACAAGAATAAGCCTAGGGAGGACGAAAATGACCTAAATGTTCGTCCAATGACACAAACACACCTATTGGATGCACATGATTGCATAAAAACCCTAATTGGACAAGAATAAGCCTAGGGAGGACGAAAATGACCTAAATGTTCGTCCAATGACACAAACACACCTATAGGATGCACAAGATTGCATAAAAACCCTAATTGGACAAGAACAAGCCTAGGGACGACGAAAATGACCTAAATGTTCATCCAATGACACAAATGAACTTATTGGATGCACAAGATTGGTTAAAAACCCTAATTGGACAAGAATAAGCCTAGGGAGGACGAAAATGACCTAACTGTTCATCCAATGACACAAATGAACTTATTGGATGCACAAGATTGGTTAAAAACCCTAATTGGACAAGAATAAGCCTAGGGAGGACGAAAATGACCTAAATGTTCATCCAATGACACAAATGAACTTATTGGATGCACAAGATTAGTTAAAAACCCTAATTGGACAAGAATAATCCTAGGGAGGACGAAAATGACCTAAATGTTCGTCCAATGACACAAATGAACTTATTGGATGAACAAGATTGGTTGAAAACACTAATTGGAAAAGAATAAGCATAAGGAGGACGTAAATGACCTAAATGTTCCACCAATGACAGAAATGAACTTATTGGATGCACAAGGTTGGTTAAAAACCTTAATTGGACAAGAATAAGCCTACGGAGGACGAAAATGACCTAAAAGTTCGTCCAATGACACAAACACACCTATTGGATGCACAAGATTGCATAAAAACCCTAATTGGAAAAGAATAAGACTAGGGAGGACGAAAATGACCTAAATGTTCCTCCAACGACACAAACACACCTATTGGATGCACAAGATTGCATAAAAACCCTAATTGGACAAGAATAAGACTAGGGAGGACGAAAATGACCTAAATGTTCATCCAATGACACAAATGAACTTATTGGATGCACAAGATTGGTTAAAAACCCTAATTGGACAAGAATAAGCCTAGGGAGGACGAAAATGACCTAAATGTTCATCCAATGACACAAATGAACTTATTGGATGCACAAGATTGGTTGAAAACCCTAATTGGACAAGAATAAGCATAGGGAGGACGTAAATGACCTAAATGTTCCAACAATGACACAAATGAACTTATTGGATGCACAAGGTTGGTTAAAAACCCTAATTGGACAAGAATAAGCCTAGGGAGGACGAAAATGACCTAAATGTTCAACCAATGACACAAATGAACTTATTGGATGCACAAGGTTGGGTAAAAACCCTAATTGGACAAGAATAAGCCTAGGGAGGACGAAAATGACCTAAATGTTCGTCCAATGACACAAACACACCTATTGGATGCACAAGATTGCATAAAAACCCTAATTGGACAAGAATAAGACTAGGAAGGACGAAAATGACCTAAATGTTTCTCCAATGACACAAACACACCTATTGGATGCATAAGATTGCATAAAAACCCTAATTAGACAAGAATAAGACTAGGGAGGACGAAAATGACCTAAATGTTCATCCAATGACACAAATGAACTTATTGGATGCACAAGATTGGTTAAAAACCCTAATTGGACAAGAATAAGCCTAGGGAGGACGAAAATGACCTAAATGTTCATCCAATGACACAAATGAACTTATTGGATGCACAAGATGGGTTGAAAACCCTAATTGGACAAGAATAAGCCTAGGGAGGACGAAAATGACCTAAATGTTCATCCAATGACACAAATGAACTTATTGGATGCACAAGATTGGTTAAAAACCCTAATTGGACAAGAATAAGCCTAGGGAGGACGAAAATGACCTAAATGTTCATCCAATGACACAAACACTCCTATTGGATGCACAAGATTGGTTAAAAACTTTAATTGGACAAGAATAAGCCTAGGGAGGACGAAAATGACCTAAATGTTCATCCAATGACACAAATGAACTTATTGGATGCACAAGATTGCTTAAAAACCCTAATTGGACAAGAATAAGCATAGGGAGGACGAAAAATGACCTAAATGTTCATCCAATGACACAAATGAACTTATTGGATGCACAAGATTGCTTAAAACCCTGATTGGACAAGAATAAGACTAGGGAGGAGAAAATGACCTAAATGTTCATCCAATGACACAAACACACCTATTGGATGCACAAGATTGGTTAAAAACCCTAATTGGACAAGAATAAGCCTAGGGAGGACGAAAATGACCTAAATGTTCATCCAATGACACAAATGAACTTATTGGATGCACAAGATTGCTTAAAAACCCTAATTAGACAAGAATAAACTTAGGGAGGACGAAAATGACCTAAATGTTCATCCAATGACACAAATACACCTATTGGATGCACAAGATTGGTTAAAAACCCTAATTGGACAAGAATAAGCCTAGGGAGGACGAAAATGACCTAAATGTTCATCCAATGATACAAATGAACTTATTGGATGCACAAGATTGGTTAAAAACCCTAAATGAACAAAAATAAAGCCTAGGGAGGACGAAAATGACCTATACGTTCATCCAATGACACAAATGAACTTATTGGATGCACAAGATTGCTTAAAACCCTAATTGGACAAGAATAAGCCTAGGGATGACGAAAATGACCTAAATGTTCATCCAATGACACAAACACACCTATTGGACGCACAAAATTGGTTAAAAACCCTAATTGGACAAGAATAAGCCTAGGGAGGACGAAAATGACCTAAATGTTCATCCAATGACACAAATGAACTTATTGGATGCACAAGATTGGTTAAAAACCCTAATTGGACAAGAATAAGCCTAGGGAGGACGAAAATGACCTAAATGTTCATCCAATGATACAAATGAACTTATTGGATGCACAAGATTGGTTAAAAACCCTAATTGGACAAGAATAAGTCTAGGGAGGACGAAAATGATCTAAATGTTCGTCCAATGACACAAACACACCTATTGGATGCACAAGATTGCATAAAAACCCTAATTGGACAAGAATAAGACAAGGGAGGACGAAAATGACCTAAATGTTCCTCCAATGACACAAACACACCTATTGGATGCACAAGATTGCATAAAAACCCTAATTCGACAAGAATAAGACAAGGGAGGACGAAAATGACCTAAATGTTCATCCAATGACACAAATGAACTTATTGGATGCACAAGATTGGTTAAAAACCCTAATTGGACAAGAATAAGCCTAGGGAGGACGAAAATGACCTAAATGTTCATCCAATGATACAAATGAACTTATTGGATGCACAAGATTGGTTAAAAACCCTAATTGGACAAGAATAAGCCTAGGGAGAACGAAAATGACCTAAATGTTCGTAGATTGACACAAACACACCTATTGGATGCACAAGATTGTATAAAAACCCTAATTGGACAAGAATAAGACTAGGGAGGACGAAAATGACCTAAATGTTCCTCCAATGACACAAACACACCTATTGGATGCACAAGATTGCATAAAAACCCTAATTGGACAAGGATAAGACTAGGGAGGACGTAAATGACCTAAATGTTCCACCAATGACACAAATGAACTTATTGGATGCACAAGGTTGGTTAAAAACCCTAATTGGACAAGAACAATCCTAGGGAGGACGAAAATGACCTAAATGTTCATCAAATGACACAAATGAACTTATTGGATGCACAAGATTGGTTAAAAACCCTAATTGGACAAGAATAAGCCTAGGGAGGACGTAAATGACCTAAATGTTCATCCAATGACACAAATGAACTTATTGGATGCACAAGATTGGTTAATAACCCTAATTGGACAAGAATAAGCCTAGGGAGGACGTAAATGACCTATATGTGCATCCAATGACACAAACGAACTTATTGGATGCACAAGATTGGTTAAAAACCCTAATTGGACAAGAATAAGCATAGGGAGGACGAAAATGACCTAAATGTTCATCCAATGACACAAACACACATATTGGATGCACAAGATTGCTTAAAACCCTAATTGGACAAGAATAAGACTAGGGATGACGAAAATGACCTAAATGTTCATCCAATGACACAAATGAACTTATTGGATGCACAAGATTGGTTAAAAACCCTAATTAGACAAGAATAAGCCTAGGGAGGACGAAAATGACCTAAATGTTCGTCCAATGACATAAACACACCTATAGGATGCTCAAGATTGCATAAAAACCCTAATTGGACAAGAACAAGCCTAGGGAGGACGAAAATGACCTAAATGTTCATCCAATGACACAAATGAACTTATTAGATGCACAAGATTGGTTAAAAACCCTAATTGGACAAGAATAAGCCTAGGGAGGACGTAAATGACCTTAATGTTCATCCAATGACACAAATTAACTTATTGGATGCACAAGATTGGTTAAAAACCCTATTTGGACAAGAATAAGCCTAGGGAGGACGAAAATGACCTAAATGTTCGTCCAATGACACAAACACACATATTGGATGCACAAGATTGCTTAAAACCCTAAATGGACAAGAATAAGACTTGGGATGACGAAAATGTCCTAAATGTTCATCCAATGACACAAATGAACTTATTGGATGCACAAGATTGGTTAAAAACCCTAATTGGACAAGAATAAGCCTAGGGAGGACCAAAATGACCTAAATGTTCGTCCAATGACACAAACACACCTATTGGATGCACAAGATTGCATAAAAACCCTAATTGGACAAGAATAAGACTAGGGAGGACGAAAATGACCTAAATGTTCCTCCAATAACACAAACACACCTATTGGATGCACAAGATTGCATAAAAACCCTAATTGGACAAGAATAAGACTTGGGAGGACTTAAATGACCTAAATGTTCCACCAATGACACAAATGAACTTATTGGATACACAAGGTTGGTTAAAAACCTTAATTGGACAAGAATAAGCCTAGGGAGGACGAAAATGACCTAAATGTTCAACCAATGACACAAATGAACTTATTGGATGCACAAGGTTGGTTAAAAACCCTAATTGGACAAGAATAAGCCTATGGAGGACGAAAATGACCTAAATGTTCGTCCAATGACACAAACACACCTATTGGATGCACAGGATTGCATAAAAACCCTAATTGGACAAGAATAAGCCTTGGGAGGACGAAAATGACCTAAATGTTCGTCCAATGACACAATCACACCTAATGGATGCACAAGATTGCATAAAAACCCTAATTCGACAAGAATAAGACTAGGGAGGACGAAAATGACATAAATGTTCATCCAATGACACAAATGAACTTATTGGATGCACAAGATTGGTTAAAAACCCTAATTGGACAAGAATAAGCCTAGGGAGGACGAAAATGACATAAATGTTCGTCCAATGACACAAACACACCTATTGGATGCACAAGATTGCATAAAAACCCTAATTGGACAAGAATAAGACTAGGGAGGACGTAAATGACCTAAATGTTCCACCAATGACACAAATGAACTTATTGGATGCATAAGATTGGTTAAAAACCCTAATTTGACAAGAATAAGCATAGGGAGGACGAAAATGACCTAAATGTTCATCCAATGACACAAACACACATATTGGATGCACAAGATTGCTTAAAACCCTAATTGGACAAGAATAAGACTAGGGATGACGAAAATGACCTAAATGTTCATCCAATGACACAAATGAACTTATTGGATGCACAAGATTGGTTAAAAACCCTAATTGGACAAGAATAAGCCTAGGGAGGACGAAAATGAGCTAAATGTTCTTCCAATGACACAAACACACCTATTGGATGCACAAGATTGCATAAAAACCCTAATTGGACAAGAATAAGACTAGGGAGGACCAAAATGACCTAAATGTTCATCCAATGACACAAATGAACTTATTGGATGCACAAGATTGGTTAAAAACCCTAATTGGACAAGAATAAGCATAGGGAGGACGAAAATGACCTAAATGTTCATCCAATGACACAAACACACATATTGGATGCACAAGATTGCTTAAAACCCTAATTGGACAAGAATAAGACTAGGGATGACGAAAATGACCTAAATGTTCATCCAATGACACAAATGAACTTATTGGATGCACAAGATTGGTTAAAAACCCTAATTGGACAAGAATAAGCCTAGGGAGGACGAAAATGACCTAAATGTTCGTCCAATGACATAAACACACCTATTGGATGCACAAGATTGCATAAAAACCCTAATTGGACAAGAACAAGCCTAGGGAGGACGAAAATGACCTAAATGTTCATCCAATGACACAAATGAACTTATTAGATGCACAAGATTGGTTAAAAACCCTAATTGGACAAGAATAAGCCTAGGGAGGACGTAAATGACCTTAATGTTCATCCAATGACACAAATTAACTTATTGGATGCACAAGATTGGTTAAAAACCCTATTTGGACAAGAATAAGCCTAGGGAGGACGAAAATGACCTAAATGTTCGTCCAATGACACAAACACACATATTGGATGCACAAGATTGCTTAAAACCCTAAATGGACAAGAATAAGACTTGGGATGACGAAAATGACCTAAATGTTCATCCAATGACACAAATGAACTTATTGGATGCACAAGATTGGTTAAAAACCCTAATTGGACAAGAATAAGCCTAGGGAGGACCAAAATGACCTAAATGTTCGTCCAATGACACAAACACACCTATTGGATGCACAAGATTGCATAAAAACCCTAATTGGACAAGAATAAGACTAGGGAGGACTTAAATGACCTAAATGTTCCACCAATGACACAAATGAACTTATTGGATACACAAGGTTGGTTAAAAACCCTAATTGGACAAGAATAAGCCTAGGGAGGACGATAATGACCTAAATGTTCAACCAATGACACAAATGAACTTATTGGATGCACAAGATTGGTTAAAAACCCTAATTGGACAAGAATAAGCCTAGGGAGGACCAAAATGACCTAAATGTTCGTCCAATGACACAAACACACCTATTGGATGCACAAGATTGCATAAAAACCCTAATTGGACAAGAATAAGACTAGGGAGGACGAAAATGACCTAAATGTTCCTCCAATGACACAAATGAACTTATTGGGTGCACAAGATTGGTTAAAAACCCTAATTGGACAAGAATAAGCCTAGGGAGGACGAAAATGACCTAAATGTTCGTCCAATGACACAAACACACCTATTGGATGCACAAGATTGCATAAAAACCCTAATTGGACAAGAATAAGACTAGGAAGGACGAAAATGACCTAAATGTTTCTCCAATGACACAAACACACCTATTGGATGCATAAGATTGCATAAAAACCCTAATTAGACAAGAATAAGACTAGGGAGGACGAAAATGACCTAAATGTTCATCCAATGACACAAATGAACTTATTGGATGCACAAGATTGGTTAAAAACCCTAATTGGACAAGAATAAGCCTAGGGAGGACGAAAATGACCTAAATGTTCATCCAATGACACAAATGAACTTATTGGATGCACAAGATTGGTTACAAACCCTAATTCGAGAAGAATAATCCTAGGGAGGACGAAAATGACCTAAATGTTCATCCAATGACACAAACACACCTATTGGATGCACAAGATTGCATAAAAACCCTAATTGGACAAGAATAAGACTAGGGAGGACGAAAATGACCTAAATGTTCATCCAATGACACAAACAAACTTATTGGATGCACAAGATTGGATAAAAACCCTAATTGGACAAGAATAAGCCTAGGGAGGACGAAAATGACCTAAATGTTCATCCAATGACACAAATGAACTTATTGGATGCACAAGATTGGTTAAAAACCCTAATCAGACAAGAATAAGCCTAGGCAGGACGAAAATGACCTAAATGTTCGTCCAATGACACAAACACACCTATTGGATGCACAAGATTGCATAAAAACCCTAATTGGACAAGAATAAGCCTAGGGAGGACGAAAATGACCTAAATGTTCGTCCATTGACACAAACACACCTATTGGATGCACAAGATTGGTTAAAAACCCTAATTGGACAAGAATAAGCCTAGGGAGGAAGAAAATGACCTAAATGTTCATCCAATGACACAAATGAACTTATTGGATGCACAAGATTGGTTAAAAACCCTAATTGGACAAGAATAAGCCTAGGGAGGACGAAAATGACCTAAATGTTCATCCAATGACACAAATGAACTTATTGGATGCACAAGATTGGTTAAAAACCCTAATTGGACAAGAATAAGCCTAGGGAGGACGAAAATGACCTAAATGTTCATCCAATGACACAAATGAACTTATTGGATGCACAAGATTGGTTAAAAACCCTAATTGGACAAGAATTAGCCTAGGGAGGACGAAAATGACCTAAATGTTCGTCCAATGACACAAACACACCTATTGGATGCACAAGATTGGTTAAAAACCCTAATTGGACAAGAATAAGCCTAGGGAGGAAGAAAATGACCTAAATGTTCATCCAATGACACAAATGAACTTATTGGATGCACAAGATTGGTTAAAAACCCTAATTGGACAAGAATAAGCCTAGGGAGGACGAAAATGACCTAAATGTTCATCCAATGACACAAATGAACTTATTGGATGCACAAGATTGGTAAAAAAAACCCTAATTGGACAAGAATAAGCTTAGGGAGGACGAAAATGACCTAAATGTTCGTCCAATGACACAAACACACCTATTGGATGCACAAGATTGTATAAAAACCCTAATTGGACAAGAATAAGACTAGGGAGGACGAAAATGACCTAAATGTTCCTCCAATGACACAAACACACCTATTGGATGCACAAGATTGCATAAAAACCCTAATTGGACAAGAATAAGACTAGGGATGACGTAAACGACCTAAATGTTCATCCAATGACACAAACACACATATTGGATGCACAAGATTGTTTAAAACCCTAATTGGACAAGAATAAGACTAGGGATGATGAAAATGACCTAAATGTTCATCCAATGACACAAATGAACTTATTGGATGCACAAGATTGGTTAAAAACCCTAATTGGACAAGAATAAGCCTAGGGAGGACGTAAATGACCTAAATGTTCATCCAATGACACAAATGAACTTATTGGATGCACAAGATTGGTTAAAAACCCTAATTGGACAAGAATAAGCCTAGGGAGGACCAAAATGACCTAAATGTTCGTCCAATGACACAAACACACCTATTGGATGCACAAGATTGCATAAAAACCCTAATTGGACAAGAATAAGACTAGGGAGGACGAAAATGACCTAAATGTTCCTCCAATAACACAAACACACCTATTGGATGCACAAGATTGCATAAAAACCCTAATTGGACAAGAATAAGACTAGGGAGGACTTAAATGACCTAAATGTTCCACCAATGACACAAATGAACTTATTGGATACACAAGGTCGGTTAAAAACCTTAATTGGACAAGAATAAGCCTAGGGAGGACGAAAATGACCTAAATGTTCAACCAATGACACAAATGAACTTATTGGATGCACAAGGTTGGTTAAAAACCCTAATTGGACAAGAATAAGCCTATGGAGGACGAAAATGACCTAAATGTTCGTCCAATGACACAAACACACCTATTGGATGCACAGGATTGCATAAAAACCCTAATTGGACAAGAATAAGCCTAGGGAGGACGAAAATGACCTAAATGTTCGTCCAATGACACAATCACACCTAATGGATGCACAAGATTGCATAAAAATCCTAATTCGACAAGAATAAGACTAGGGAGGACGAAAATGACATAAATGTTCATCCAATGACACAAATGAACTTATTGGATGCACAAGATTGGTTAAAAACCCTAATTGGACAAGAATAAGTCTAGGGAGGACGAAAATGATCTAAATGTTCGTCCAATGACACAAACACACCTATTGGATGCACAAGATTGCATAAAAACCCTAATTGGACAAGAATAAGACAAGGGAGGACGAAAATGACCTAAATGTTCCTCCAATGACACAAACACACCTATTGGATGCACAAGATTTCATAAAAACCCTAATTCGACAAGAATAAGACAAGGGAGGACGAAAATGACCTAAATGTTCATCCAATGACACAAATGAACTTATTGGATGCACAAGATTGGTTAAAAACCCTAATTGGACAAGAATAAGCCTAGGGAGGTCGAAAATGACCTAAATGTTCATCCAATGACACAAATGAACTTATTGGATGCACAAGATTGGTTAAAAACCCTAATTGGACAAGAATAAGCCTAGGGAGAACGAAAATGACCTAAATGTTCGTAGATTGACACAAACACACCTATTGGATGCACAAGATTGTATAAAAACCCTAATTGGACAAGAATAAGACTAGGGAGGACGAAAATGACCTAAATGTTCCTCCAATGACACAAACACACCTATTGGATGCACAAGATTGCATAAAAACCCTAATTGGACAAGGATAAGACTAGGGAGGACGTAAATGACCTAAATGTTCCACCAATGACACAAATGAACTTATTGGATGCACAAGGTTGGTTAAAAACCCTAATTGGACAAGAGCAATCCTAGGGAGGACGAAAATGACCTAAATGTTCATCAAATGACACAAATGAACTTATTGGATGCACAAGATTGGTTAAAAACCCTAATTGGACAAGAATAAGCCTAGGGAGGACGTAAATGACCTAAATGTTCATCCAATGACACAAATGAACTTATTGGATGCACAAGATTGGTTAAAAACCCTAATTTGACAAGAATAAGCATAGGGAGGACGAAAATGACCTAAATGTTCATCCAATGACACAAACACACATATTGGATGCACAAGATTGCTTAAAACCCTAATTGGACAAGAATAAGACTAGGGATGACGAAAATGACCTAAATGTCCATCCAATGACACAAATGAACTTATTGGATGCACAAGATTGGTTAAAAACCCTAATTGGACAAGAATAAGCCTAGGGAGGACGAAAATGACCTAAATGTTCATCCAATGACACAAATGAACTTATTGGATGCACAAGATTGGTAAAAAACCCTAATTGGACCAGAATAAGCCTAGGAAAACAAAAATGACCTAAATGTTCATCCAATGACACAAATGAACTTATTGGATGCACAAGATTGGTTAAAAACCCTAATTGGACCAGAATAAGCCTAGGGAGGACGAAAATGACCTAAATGTTCGTCCAATGACACAAATGAACTTATTGGATGCACAAGATTGGTTAAAAACCCTAATTGGACAAGAATAAGCCTAGGGAGGACGAAAATGATCTAAATGTTCGTCCAATGACACAAATGAACTTATTGGATGCACAAGATTGGTTAAAAACCCTAATTGGACAAGAATAAGCCTAGGGAGGATGAAAATGACCTAAATGTTCATCCAATGACACAAATGAACTTATTGGATGCACAAGATTGGTTGAAAACCCTAATTGGACAAGAATAAGCCTAGGAAAACAAAAATGACCTAAATGTTCATCCAATGACACAAATGAACTTATTGGATGCACAAGATTGGTTAAAAACCCTAATTGGACCAGAATAAGCCTAGGGAGGACGAAAATGACCTAAATGTTCGTCCAATGACACAAATGAACTTATTGGATGCACAAGATTGGTTAAAAACCCTAATTGGACCAGAATAAGCCTAGGGAGGACGAAAATGACCTAAATGTTCATCCAATGACACAAATGTACTTATTGGATGCACAAGATTGGTTGAAAACCCTAATTGGACAAGAATAAGCCTAGGGAGGAAGAAAATGACCTAAATGTTCATCCAATGACACAAATGAACTTATTGGATGCACAAGATTGGTTAAAAACCCTAATTGGACAAGAATAAGCCTAGGGAGGACGAAAATGACCTAAATGTTCATCCAATGACACAAATGAACTTATTGGATGCACAAGATTGGTAAAAAACCCTAATTGGACCAGAATAAGCCTAGGAAAACAAAAATGACCTAAATGTTCATCCAATGACACAAATGAACTTATTGGATGCACAAGATTGGTTAAAAACCCTAATTGGACCAGAATAAGCCTAGGGAGGACGAAAATGACCTAAATGTTCGTCCAATGACACAAATGAACTTATTGGATGCACAAGATTGGTTAAAAACCCTAATTGGACCAGAATAAGCCTAGGGAGGACGAAAATGACCTAAATGTTCGTCCAATGACACAAACACACCTATTGGATGCACAAGATTGTATAAAAACCCTAATTGGACAAGAATAAGACTAGGGAGGACTAAAATGACCTAAATGTTCCTCCAATGACACAAACACACCTATTGGATGCACAAGATTGCATAAAAACCTTAATTGGACAAGAATAAGACTAGGGATGACGTAAACGACCTAAATGTTCATCCAATGACACAAACACACATATTGGATGCACAAGATTGTTTAAAACCCTAATTGGACAAGAATAAGACTAGGGATGATGAAAATGACCTAAATGTTCATCCAATGACACAAATGAACTTATTGGATGCACAAGATTGGTTAAAAACCCTAATTGGACAAGAATAAGCCTAGGGAGGACGTAAATGACCTAAATGTTCATCCAATGACACAAATGAACTTATTGGATGCACAAGATTGGTTAAAAACCCTAATTGGACAAGAATAAGCCTAGGGAGGACCAAAATGACCTAAATGTTCGTCCAATGACACAAACACACCTATTGGATGCACAAGATTGCATAAAAACCCTAATTGGACAAGAATAAGACTAGGGAGGACGAAAATGACCTAAATGTTCCTCCAATAACACAAACACACCTATTGGATGCACAAGATTGCATAAAAACCCTAATTGGACAAGAATAAGACTAGGGAGGACTTAAATGACCTAAATGTTCCACCAATGACACAAATGAACTTATTGGATACACAAGGTCGGTTAAAAACCTTAATTGGACAAGAATAAGCCTAGGGAGGACGAAAATGACCTAAATGTTCAACCAATGACACAAATGAACTTATTGGATGCACAAGGTTGGTTAAAAACCCTAATTGGACAAGAATAAGCCTATGGAGGACGAAAATGACCTAAATGTTCGTCCAATGACACAAACACACCTATTGGATGCACAGGATTGCATAAAAACCCTAATTGGACAAGAATAAGCCTAGGGAGGACGAAAATGACCTAAATGTTCGTCCAATGACACAATCACACCTAATGGATGCACAAGATTGCATAAAAATCCTAATTCGACAAGAATAAGACTAGGGAGGACGAAAATGACATAAATGTTCATCCAATGACACAAATGAACTTATTGGATGCACAAGATTGGTTAAAAACCCTAATTGGACAAGAATAAGTCTAGGGAGGACGAAAATGATCTAAATGTTCGTCCAATGACACAAACACACCTATTGGATGCACAAGATTGCATAAAAACCCTAATTGGACAAGAATAAGACAAGGGAGGACGAAAATGACCTAAATGTTCCTCCAATGACACAAACACACCTATTGGATGCACAAGATTGCATAAAAACCCTAATTCGACAAGAATAAGACTAGGGAGGACGAAAATGACCTAAATGTTCCTCCAATGACACAAACACACCTATTGGATGCACAAGATTGCATAAAAACCCTAATTGGATAAGAATAAGACTAGGGAGGACGAAAATGACCTAAATGTTCATCCAATGAAACAAATGAACTTATTGTATGCACAAGATTGGTTAAAAACCCTAATTGGACAAGAATAAGCATAGGGAGGACGAAAATTACCTAAATGTTCATCCAATGACACAAACACACATATTGGATGCACAAGATTGCTTAAAACCCTAATTGGACAAGAATAAGACTAGGGATGACGAAAATGACCTAAATGTTCATCGAATGACACAAATGAACTTATTGGATGGACAAGATTGGTTAAAAACCCTAATTGGACAAGAATAAGCCTAGGGAGGACGAAAATGACCTAAAATTTCGTCCAATGACACAAACACACCTATTGGGTGCACAAGATTGCATAAAAACCCTAATTGGACAAGAATAAGACTAGGGAGGACGAAAATGACCTAAATGTTCCTCCAATGACACAAACACACCTATTGGATGCACAAGATTGCATAAAAACCCTAATTCGATAAGAATAAGACTAGGGAGGATGAAAATGACCTAAATGTTCAACCAATGACACAAATGAACTTATTGGATGCACAAGATTGCATAAAAACCCTAATTGGACAAGAATAAGACTAGGGAGGACGAAAATGACCTAAATGTTCCTCCAATGACACAAACACACCTATTGGATGCACAAGATTGCATAAAAACCCTAATTGGACAAGAATAAGACTAGGGAGGACGAAAATTACCTAAATGTTCATCCAATGACACAAATGAACTTATTGAATGCACAAAATTGGTTAAAAACCCTAATCAGACAAGAATAAGCCTAGGGAGGACGAAAATGACCTAAATGTTCGTCCAATGACACAAACACACCTATTGGATGCACAAGATTGCATAAAAACCCTAATTGGACAAGAATAAGACTAGGGAGGACGAAAATGACCTAAATGTTCCTCCAATGACACAAACACACCTATTGGATGCACAAGATTGCATAAAAACCCTAATTGGACAAGAATAAGACTAGGGAGGACGAAAATGACCTAAATGTTCATCCAATGAGAAAAATGAACATATTGGATGCACAAGATTGGTTAAAAACCCTAATTGGACAAGAATAAGCCTAGGGAGGACGAAAATGACCTAAATGTTCGTCCAATGACACAAACACACCTATTGGATGCACAAGATTGCATAAAAACCCTAATTGGACAAGAATAAGACTAGGGAAGACGAAAATGACCTAAATGTTCCTCCAATGACACAAATGAACTTATTGGATGCACAAGGTTGGTTAAAAACCCAAATTGGACAAGAATGAGCCTAGGGAGGGCGAAAATGACCTAAATGTTGGTCCAATGACACAAACACACCTATTGGATGCACAAGATTGAATAAAAACCCTAATTGGACAAGAATAAGACTAGGGAGGACGAAAATGACCTAAATGTTCCTCCAATGACACAAACACACCTATTGGATGCACAAGATTGCATAAAAACCCTAATTGGACAAGAATAAGACTAGGGAGGACAAAAATGACCTAAATGTTCATCCAATGACACAAATGAACTTATTGGATGCACAAGATTGGTTAAAAACCCTAATTGGACAAGAATAAGACTAGGGAGGACGAAAATGACCTAAATGTTCCTCCAATGACACAAACACACCTATTGGATGCACAAGATTGCATAAAAACCCTAATTGGACAAGAATAAGACTATGGAGGACGAAAATGACCTAAATGTTCCTCCAATGACACAAATAAACTTATTGTATGCACAAGATTGGTTAAAAACCCTAATTGGACAAGAATAAGACTAGGGAGGACGAAAATGACCAAAATGTTCCTCCAATGACACAAACACACCTATTGGATGCACAAGATTGCTTAAAACCCTAATTGGACAAGAATAAGACTAGGGAGGACGAAAATGACCTAAATGTTCATCCAATGACACAAATGAACTTATTGGATGCACAAGATTGGTTAAAAACCCTAATTGGACAAGAATAAGCCTAGGGAGGACGAAAATGACCTAAATGTTCATCCAATGACACAAATGAACTTATTGGATGCACAAGATTGGTTAAAAACCCTAATTGGGCAAGAATAAGCCTATGGAGGACGAAAATGACCTAAATGTTCATCGAATGACACAAATGAACTTATTGGATGCAAAAGATTGGTTAAAAACCCTAATTGGACAAGAATAAGCCTAGGGAGGACGAAAATGACCTAAATGTTCATCCAATAACACAAATGAACTTATTGGATGCACAAGATTGGTTAAAAACCCTAATTGGACAAGAATAAGCCTAGGGAGGACGAAAATGACCTAAATGTTCATCCAATGACACAAATGAACTTATTGGATGCACAAGATTGGTAAAAAACCCTAATTGGACCAGAATAAGCCTAGGAAAACAAAAATGACCTAAATGTTCATCCAATGACACAAATGAACTTATTGGATGCACAAGATTGGTTAAAAACCCTAATTGGACCAGAATAAGCCTAGGGAGGACGAAAATGACCTAAATGTTCGTCCAATGACACAAATGAACTTATTGGATGCACAAGATTGGTTAAAAACCCTAATTGGACAAGAATAAGCCTAGGGAGGACGAAAATGACCTAAATGTTCGTCCAATGACACAAACACACCTATAGGATGCATAGGATTGCATAAAAACCTTAATTGGACAAGAATAAGCCTATGGAGGACGAAAATGACCTAAATGTTCGTCCAATGACACAAACACACCTATTGGATGCACAAGATTGCATAAAAACCCTAATTGGACAAGAATAAGCCTAGGGAGGATGAAAATGACCTAAATGTTCATTCAATGACACAAATGAACTTATTGGATTCACAAGATTGGTTAAAAACCCTAATTGGACAAGAATAAGCATAGGGAGGACGAAAATGACCTTAATGTTCATCCAATGACACAAACACACATATTGGATGCACAAGATTGCTTAAAACCCTAATTGGACAAGAATAAGACTAGGGATGACGAAAATGACCTAAATGTTCATCCAATGACACAAATGAACTTATTGGATGCACAAGATTGGTTAAAAACCCTAATTGGACAAGAATAAGCCTAGGGAGGACGAAAATGACCTAAATGTTCGTCCAATGACACAAACACACCTATTGGATGCACAAGATTGCATAAAAACCCTAATTGGACAAGAATAAGCCAAGGGAGGACGAAAATGACCTAAATGTTCATCCAATGACACAAATGAACTTATTGGATGCACAAGATTGGTTAAAAACCCTAATTGGACAAGAATAAGCCTAGGGAGGACGAAAATGACCTAAATGTTCGTCCAATGAAACAAATGAACTTATTGGATGCACAAGATTGGTTGAAAACCCTAATTGGACAAGAATAAGCCTAGGGAGGACGAAAATGACCTAAATGTTCATCCAATGACACAAATGAACTTATTGGATGCACAAGATTGGTTAAAAACCCTAATTGGACAAGAATAAGCCTAGGGAGGACGAAAATGACCTAAATGTTCGTCCAATAACACAAACACACCTATTGGATGAACAAGATTGCATAAAATCCCTAATTGGACAAGAATAAGACTAGGGAGGTCGAAAATGACCTAAATGTTCGTCCAATGACACAAACACACCTATTGGATGCACAAGATTGCATAAAAACCCTAATTGGACAAGAATAAGACTAGGGAGGACGAAAATGACCTAAATGTTCATCCAATGACATAAATGAACTTATTGGATGCACAAGATTGTTTAAAAACCCTAATTGGACAAGAATAAGCCTAGGGAGGACGAAAATGACCTAAATGTTCGTCCAATGACACAAACACACCTATTGGATGCACAAGATTGTATAAAAACCCTAATTGGACAAGAATAAGACTAGGGAGGACGAAAATGACCTAAATGTTCCTCCAATGACACAAACACACCTATTGGATGCACAAGATTGCATAAAAACCCTAATTGGACAAGAATAAGACTAGGGAGGACGAAAATGACCTAAATGTTCCTCCAATGACAGAAACACACCTTTTGGATGCACAACATTGCATAAAAACCCTAATTCGACAAGAATAAGACTAGGGAGGACGAAAATGACCTCAATGTTCCTCCAATGACACAAATGAACTTATTGGATGCACAAGATTGCATAAAAACCCTAATTGGACAAGAATAAGACTAGGGAGGACGAAAATGACCTAAATGTTCCTCCAATGACACAAACACACCTATTGGATGCACAAGATTGCATAAAAACCCTAATTCGACAAGAATAAAACTAGGGAGGACGAAAATGACCTAAAAGTTCATCCAATGACACAAATGAACTTATTGGATGCACAAGATTGGTTAAAAACCCTAATTGGACAAGAATAAGCCTAGGGAGGACGAAAATGACCTAAAAGTTCGTCCAATGACACAAACACACCTATTGGATGCACAAGATTGCATAAAAACCCTAATTGGACAAGAATAAGACTAGGGAGGACGAAAATGACCTAAATGTTCCTCCAATGACACAAACACACATATTGGATGCACAAGATTGCTTAAAACCCTAATTGGACAAGAATAAGACTAGGGATGACGAAAATGACCTAAATGTTCATCCAATGACACAAATGAACTTATTGGATGCACAAGATTGGTTAAAAACCCTACTTGGACAAGGATAAGCCTAGGGAGGACGAAAATGACCTAAATGTTCGTCCAATGACACAAACATACCTATTGGATGCACAAGATTGCATAAAAACCCTAATTGGACAAGAATAAGACTAGGGAGGACGAAAATGACCTAAATGTTCGTCCAATGACACAAACACACCTATTGGATGCACAAGATTGCATAAAAACCCTAATTGGACAAGAATAAGACTAGGGAGGACGAAAATGACCTAAATGTTCCTCCAATGACACAAACACACCTATTGGATGCACAAGATTGCATAAAAACCCTAATTGGACAAGAATAAGACTAGGGAGGACGAAAATGACCTAAATGTTCCACCAATGACACAAATGAACTTATTGGATGCATAAGGTTGGTTAAAAACCCTAATTGGACAAGAATAAGCCTAGGGAGGACGAAAATGACCTAAATATTCAACCAATGACACAAATGAACTTATTGGATGCACAAGGTTGGTTAAAAACCCTAATTGGACAAGAATAAGCCTAGGGAGGACGAAAATAACCAAATTGTTCGTCCAATGACACAAACACACCTATTGGATGCACAGGATTGCATAAAAACCCTAATTGGACAGGAATTAGTCTAGGGAGGACGAAAATGACCTAAATGTTCGTCCAATGACACAAACACACCTCTAGGATGCACAAGATTGCATAAAAACCCTAATTGGACAAGAACAAGCCTAGGGAGGACGAAAATGACCTAAATGTTCATCCAATGACACAAATGAACTTATTGGATGCACAAGATTGGTTAAAAACCCTAATTGGAGAAGAATAAGCCTTGGGAGGACGTAAATGACCTAAATGTTCATCCAATGACACAAATGAACTTATTGGATGCACAAGATTGGTTAAAAACCCTAATTGGACTAGAATAAGCATAGGGAGGACGAAAATGACCTAAATGTTCATCCAATGACACAAACACACATATTGGATGCACAAGATTGCTTAAAACCCTAATTGGACAAGAATAAGACTAGGGATGACGAAAATGACCTAAATGTTCATCCAATGACACAAATGAACTTATTGGATGCACAAGATTGGTTAAAAACCCTAATTGGACAAGAATAAGCCTAGGGAGGACGAAAATGACCTAAATGTTCGTCCAATGACACAAACACACCTATTGGATGCACAAGATTGAATAAAAACCCTAATTGGACAAGAATAAGCATAGGGAGGACGAAAATGACCTAAATGTTCGTCCAATGACACAAACACACCTATAGGATGCACAAGATTGCATAAAAACCCTAATTGGACAAGAACCAGCCTAGGGAGGACGAAAATGATCTAAATGTTCATCCAATGACACAAATGAACTTATTGGATGCACAAGATTGGTTAAAAACCCTAATTGGACAAGAATAAGCCTAGGGAGGACTTAAATGACCTAAATGTTCATCCAATGACACAAATGAACTTATTGGATGCACAAGATTGGTTAAAAACCCTAATTGGACAAGAATAAGCATAGGGAGGACAAAAATGACCTAAATGTTCATCCAATGACACAAACACACATATTGGATGCACAAGATTGCTTAAAACCCTAATTGGACAAGAATAAGACTAGGGATGACGAAAATGACCTAAATGTTCATCCAATGACACAAATGAACTTATTGGATGCACAAGATTGGTTAAAAACCCTAATTGGGCAAGAATAAGCCTAGGGTGGACGAAAATGACCTAAATGTTCGTCCAATGACACAAACACACTTATTGGATGCACAAGATTGCAAAAAAATCCTAATTGGACAAGAATAAGACTAGGGAGGACGAAAATGACCTAAATGTTCCTCCAATGACACAAACACACCTATTGGATGCACAAGATTGCATAAAAACCCTAATTGGACAAGAATAAGACTAGGGAGGACGAAAATGACCTAAATGTTCATCCAATGACACAAATGAACTTATTGTATGCACAAGATTGGTTAAAAACCCTAATTGGACAAGAATAAGCATAGGGAGGTCAAAAATTACCTAAATGTTCATCCAATGACACAAACACACATATTGGATGCACAAGATTGCTTAAAACCCTAATTGGACAAGAATAAGACTAGGGATGACGAAAATGACCTAAATGTTCATCCAATGACACAAATGAACTTATTGGATGCACAAGAATGGGTAAAAACCCTAATTGGACAAGAATAAGCCTAGGGAGGACGAAAATGACCTAAATGTTCATCCAATGACACAAATGAACTTATTGGATGCACAAGATTGGTTGAAAACCCTAATTGGACAAGAATAAGCCTAGGAAAACAAAAATGACCTAAATGTTCATCCAATGACACAAATGAACTTATTGGATGCACAAGATTGGTTAAAAACACTAATTGGACCAGAATAAGCCTAGGGAGGACGAAAATGACCTAAATGTTCGTCCAATGACACAAATGAACTTATTGGATGCACAAGATTGGTTAAAAACCCTAATTGGACCAGAATAAGCCTAGGGAGGACGAAATTGACCTAAATGTTCGTCCAATGACACAAACACACCTATTGGATGCACAAGATTGTATAAAAACCCTAATTGGACAAGAATAAGACTAGGGAGGACGAAAATGACCTAAATGTTCCTCCAATGACACAAACACACCTATTGGATGCACAAGATTGCATAAAAACCCTAATTGGACAAGAATAAGACTAGGGATGACGTAAACGACCTAAATGTTCATCCAATGACACAAACACACATATTGGATGCACAAGATTGTTTAAAACCCTAATTGGACAAGAATAAGACTAGGGATGATGAAAATGACCTAAATGTTCATCCAATGACACAAATGAACTTATTGGATGCACAAGATTGGTTAAAAACCCTAATTGGACAAGAATAAGCCTAGGGAGGACGAAAATGACCTAAATGTTCGTCCAATGACACAAATGAACTTATTGGAAGCACAAGATTGGTTAAAAACCTTAATTGGACAACAATAAGCCTAGGGAGGACGAAAATGACCTAAATGTTCATCCAATGACACAAATGAACTTATTGGATGCACAAGATTGGTTGAAAACCCTAATTGGACAAGAATAAGCCTATGGAGGACGAAAATGACCTAAATGTTCATCCAATGACACAAATGAACTTATTGGATGCACAAGATTGGTTAAAAACCCTAATTGGACAAGAATAAGTCTAGGGAGGACGAAAATGACCTAAATGTTCATCCAATGACACAAATGAACTTATTGGATGCACAAGATTGGTAAAAAAACCCTAATTGGACAAGAATAAGCTTAGGGAGGACGAAAATGACCTAAATGTTCGTCCAATGACACAAACACACCTATTGGATGCACAAGATTGTATAAAAACCCTAATTGGACAAGAATAAGACTAGGGAGGACGAAAATGACCTAAATGTTCCTCCAATGACACAAACACACCTATTGGATGCACAAGATTGCATAAAAACCCTAATTGGACAAGAATAAGACTAGGGAGGACGTAAATGACCTAAATGTTCCACCAATGACACAAATGAACTTCTTGGATGCACAAGGTTGGTTAAAAACCCTAATTGGACAAGAATAAGGCTAGGGAGGACGAAAATGACCTAAATGTTCAACCAATGACACAAATGAACTTATTGGATGCACAAGGTTGGTTAAAAACAGTAATTGGACAAGAATAAGCCTAGGGAGGACGAAAATGACCTAAATGTTCAACCAATGACACAAATGAACTTATTGGATGCACAAGGTTGGTTAAATACCCTAATTGGAGAAGAATAAGCCTAGGGAGTACGAAAATGACCTAAATGTTCGTCCAATGACACAAACACACCTATAGGATGCACAAGATTGCATAAAAACCCTAATTGGACAAGAACAAGCCTAGGGAGGACGAAAATGACCTAAATGTTCATCCAATGACACAAATGAACTTATTGGATGCACAAGATTGGTTAAAAACCCTAATTGGACAAGAATAAGCATAGGGAGGACGAAAATGACCTAAATGTTCATCCAATGACACAAACACACATATTGGATGCACAAGATTGCTTAAAACCCTAATTGGACAAGAATAAGACTAGGGATGACGAAAATGACCTAAATGTTCATCCAATGACACAAATGAACTTATTGGATGCACAAGATTGGTTAAAAACCCTTATTGGACAAGAATAAGCCTAGGGAGGACGAAAATGCCCTAAATGTTGGTCCAATGACACAAACACACTTATTGGATGCACAAGATTGCAAAAAAACCCTAATTGGACAAGAATAAGACTAGGGAGGACGAAAATGACCTAAATGTTCCTCCAATGACACAAACAAACCTATTGGATGCACAAGATTGCATAAAAACCCTAATTGGACAAGAATAAGACTAGGGAGGACGAAAATGACCTAAATGTTCATCCAATGACACAAATGAACTTATTGGATGCACAAGATTGGATAAAAACCCTAATTGGACAAGAATAAGCCTAGGGATGACGAAAATGACCTAAATGTTCGTCCAATGAGGCAAACACACCTATTGGATGCACAAGATTGCATAAAAACCCTAATTGGACAAGAATAAGACTAGGGAGGACGAAAATGACCTAAATGTTCCTCCAATGACACAAACACACCTATTGGATGCACAAGATTGCATAAAAACCCTAATTGGACAAGAATAAGACTAGGGAGGACTTAAATGACCTAAATGTTCCACCAATGACACAAATGAACTTATTGGATACACAAGGTTGGTTAAAAACCCTAATTGGACAAGAATAAGACTAGGGAGGACGAAAATGACCTAAATGTTCAACCAATGACACAAATGAACTTATTGGATGCACAAGGTTGGTTAAAAACCCTAATTGGACAAGAATAAGCCTAGGGAGGACGAAAATGACCTAAATGTTCATCTAATGACACAAACACACATATTTGATGCACAAGATTGCTTAAAACCCTAATTGGACAAGAATAAGACTAGGGAGGACGAAAATGACCTAAATGTTCATCCAATGACACAAATGAACTTATTGGATGCACAAGATTGGTTAAAAACCCTAATTGGACAAGAATAAGCCTAGGGAGGACGAAAATGACCTAAATGTTCGTCCAATGACACAAACACACCTATTGGATGCACAAGATTACATAAAAACCCTAATTAGACAAGAATAAGACTAGGGAGGACGAAAATGACCTAAATGTTCCTCCAATGACACAAACACACCTATTGGATGCACAAGATTGCATAAAAACCCTAATTCGACAAGAATAAGACTAGGGAGGACGAAAATGACCTAAATGCTCATCCAATGACACAAATGAACTTATTGGATGCACAAGATTGGTTAAAAACCCTAATTGGACAAGAATAAGCCTAGGGAGGACGAAAATGACCTAAATGTTCGTCCAATGACACAAACACACCTATTGGATGCACAAGATTGCATAAAAACCCTAATTGGACAATAAAAAGACTAGGGAGGACGAAAATGACCTAAACGTTTCTCCAATGACACAAACACACCTATTAGATGCACAAGATTGCAAAAAACCCTAATTGGACAAGAATAAGCATAGGGAGGACGAAAATGACCTAAATGTTCATCCAATGACACAAACACACATATTGGATGCACAAGATTGCTTAAAACCCTAATTGGACAAGAATAAGACTAGGGATGACGAAAATGACCTAAATGTTCATCCAATGACACAAATGAACTTATTGGATGCACAAGATTGGTTAAAAACCCTAATTGGACAAGAATAAGCCTAGGGAGGACGAAAATGACCTAAATGTTCGTCCAATGACACAAACACACCTATTGGATGCACAAGATTGCATAAAAATTCTAATTGGACAAGAATAAGACTAGGGAGGACGAAAATGACCTAAATGTCCCTCCAATGACAGAAACACACCTATTGGATGCACAAGATTGCATAAAAACCCTAATTCGACAAGAAAAAGACTAGGGAGGACGAAAATGACCTAAATGTTCCTCCAATGAAACAAACACACCTATTGGATGCCCAAGATTGCATAAAAACCCTAATTGGACAAGAATAAGACTAGGGAGGACGTAAATGACCTAAATGTTCCACCAATGACACAAATGAACTTATTGGATACACAAGGTTGGTTAAAAACCCTAATTGGACAAGAATAAGCCTAGGGAGGACGAAAATGACCTAAATGTTCAACCAATGACACAAATGAACTTTATTGGATGCACAAGGTGGGTTAAAAACCCTAATTGGACAAGAATAAGCCTAGGGAGGACGAAAAATGACCTAAATGTTCGTCCAATGACACAAACACACCTATTGGATGCAAAGGATTGCATAAAAACCCTAATTGGACAAGAATAAGCCTAGGGAGGACGAAAATGACCTAAATGTTCGTCCAATGACACAAACACACCTATTGGATGCACAAGATTGCATAAAAACCCAAATTGGACAAGAACAAGCCTAGGGAGGACGAAAATGACCTAAATGTTCATCCAAAGACACAAATGAACTTATTGGATGCACAAGATTGGTTAAAAACCCTAATTGGACAAGAATAAGCCTAGGGAGGACATAAATGACCTAAATTTTCATCCAATGACACAAATGAACTTATTGGATGCACAAGATTGGTTAAAAACCCTAATTGGACAAGAATAAGCATAGGGAGGACGAAAATGACCTAAATGTTCATCCAATGACACAAACACACATATTGGATGCACAAGATTGCTTAAAACCCTAATTGGACAAGAATAAGACTAGGGATGACGAAAATGACCTAAATGTTCATCCAATGACACAAATGAACTTATTGGATGCACAAGAGTTGTTAAAAACCCTAATTGGACAAGAATAAGCCTAGGGAGGACCAAAATGACCTAAATGTTCGTCCAATGACACAAACAAACCTATTGGATGCACAAGATTGCATAAAAACCCTAATTGGACAAGAATAAAACTAGGGAGGACGAAAATGACCTAAACGTTCCTACAATAACACAAACACACCTATTGGAGGCATAAGATTGCATAAAAACCCTAATTGGACAAGAATAAGACTAGGGAGGACGAAAATGACCTAAATGTTCATCCAATGACACAAATGAACTTATTGGATGCACAAGATTGGTTAAAAACCCTAATTGGACAAGAATAAGCCTAGGGAGGACGAAAATGACCTAAATGTTCATCCAATGACACAAATGAACTTATTGGATGCACAAGATTGGTTAAAAACCCTATTCGAGAAGAATAATCCTAGGGACGACGAAAATGACCTAAATGTTCATCCAATGACACAAACACACCTATTGGATGCACGAGATTGCATAAAAACCCTAATTGGACAAGAATAAGACTAGGGAGGACGAAAATGACCTAAATGTTCATCCAATGACACAAATGAACTTATTGGATGCACAAGATTGGTTAAAAACCCTAATTGGACAAGAATAAGCCTAGTGAGGACGAAAATGACCTAAATGTTCCTCCAATGACACAAATGAACTTATTGGATGCACAAGATTGGTTAAAAACCCTAATTGGACAAGAATAAGCCTAGGGAGGACGAAAATGACCTAAATGTTCGTCCAATGACACAAATGAACTTATTGGAAGCACAAGATTGGTTAAAAACCTTAATTGGACAAGAATAAGCCTAGGGAGGACGAAAATGACCTAAATGTTCATCCAATGACACAAATGAACTTATTGGATGCACAAGATTGGTTAAAAACCCTAATTGGACAAGAATAAGTCTAGGGAGGACGAAAATGACCTAAATGTTCATCCAATGACACAAATGAACTTATTGGATGCACAAGATTGGATAAAAACCCTAATTGGACAAGAATAAGCCTAGGGAGGACGAAAATGACCTAAATGTTCAACCAATGACACAAATGAACTTATTGGATGCACAAGGTTGGTTAAAAACCCTAATTGAACAAGAATAAGCCTAGGGAGGACGAAAATAACCTAAATGTTCGTCCAATGACACAAATGAACTTATTGGATGCACAAGATTGGTTAAAAACCCTAATTGGACAAGAATAAGCCTAGGGAGGACGAAAATGACCTAAATGTTCGTCCAATGACACAAACACACCTATTGGATGCACAAGATTGCATAAAAACCCTAATTGGACAAGAATAAGCCTAGTGAGGACGAAAATGACCGAAATGTTCATCCAATGACACAAATGAACTTATTGGATGCACAAGATTGGTTAAAAACCCTAATTGTAAAAGAATAAGCCAAGGGAAGACGAAAATGACCTAAATGTTCATCCAATGACACAAATGAACTTATTGGATGCACAAGATTGGTTAAAAACCCTAATTGGACAAGAAAAAGCCTAGGGAGGACGAAAATGACCTAAATGTTCATCCAATGACACAAATGAACTTATTGGATGCACAAGATTGGTTAAAAACCCTAATTGGACAAGAATAAGCCTAGGGAGGACGAAAATGACCTAAATGTTCGTCCAATGACACAAACACACCTATTGGATGCACTAGATTGCATAAAAATCCTAATTGGACAAGAATAAGACTAGGGAGGACGAAAATGACCTAAATGTTCGTCCAATGACACAAACACACCTATTGGATGCACAAGATTGCATAAAAACCCTAATTGGACAAGAATAAGCCTAGGGAGGACGTAAATGACCTAAATGTTCATCCGATGACACAAATGAACTTATTGGATGCACAAGATTGGTTAAAAACCCTAATTGGACAAGAATAAGCATAGGGAGGACGAAAATGACTTAAATGTTCATCCAATGACACAAACACACATATTGGATGCACAAGATTGCTTAAAACCCTAATTGGACAAGAATAAGACTAGGGATGACGAAAATGACCTAAATGTTCATCCAATGACACAAATGAACTTATTGGATGCACAAGATTGGTTAAAAACCCTAATTGGACAAGAATAAGCCTAGGGAGGACGAAAATGACCTAAATGTTCGTCCAATGACACAAACACACCTATTGGATGCACAAGATTGCATAAAAACCCTAATTGGACAAGAATAAGCCTAGGGAGGACGAAAATGACCTAAATGTTCATCCAATGACAAAAATGAACTTATTGGAAGCACAAGATTGGTTAAAAACCATAATTGGACAAAAATAAGCCTAGGGAGGACGAAAATGACCTAAATAATCATCCAATGACACAAATGAACTTATTGGATGCACAAGATTGGTTAAAAACCCTAATTGGACCAGAATAAGCCTAGGGAGGACGAAAATGACCTAAATGTTCGTCCAATGACACAAACACACCTATTGGATGCACAAGATTGTATAAAAACCCTAATTGGACAAGAATAAGACTAGGGAGGACGAAAATGACCTAAATGTTCCTCCAATGACACAAACACACCTATTGGATGCACAAGATTGCATAAAAACCCTAATTGGACAAGAATAAGACTAGGGAGGACGTAAATGACCTAAATGTTCCACCAATGACACAAATGAACTTATGGGATGCACAAGGTTGGTTAAAAACCATAATTGGACAAGAACAAGCCTAGGGAGGACGAAAATGACCTAAATGTTCATCCAATGACACAAATGCACTTATTGGATGCACAAGATTGGTTAAAAACCCTAATTGGACAAGAATAAGCCTAGGGAGGACGAAAATGACCTAAATGTTCGTCCAATGACACAAACACACCTATTGGATGCACAAGATTGTATAAAAACCCTAATTGGACAAGAACAAGCCTAGGGAGGACGAAAATGACCTAAATGTTCATCCAATGACACAAATGAACTTATTGGATGCACAAGATTGGTTAAAAACCCTAATTGGACAAGAATAAGCCTAGGGAGGACTTAAATGACCTAAATGTTCATCCAATGACACAAATGAACTTATTGGATGCACAAGATTGGTTAAAAACCCTAATTGGACAAGAATAAGCATATGGGGGACGAAAATGACCTAAATGTTCATCCAATGACACAAACACACATATTGGATGCACAAGATTGCTTAAAACCCTAATTGGACAAGAATAAGACTAGGGATGACGAAAATGACCTAAATGTTCATCCAATGACACAAATGAACTTATTGGATGCACAAGATTGGTTAAAAACCCTAATTGGACAAGAATAAGCCTAGGGAGGACGAAAATGACCTAAATGTTCGTCCAATGACACAAACACACCTATTGGATGCACAAGATTGCAGAAAAACCCTAATTGGACAAGAATAAGACTAGGGAGGACGTAAATGACCTAAATGTTCCACCAATGACACAAATGAACTTATTGGATGCACAAGGTTGGTTAAAAACCCTAATTGGACAAGAATAAGCCTAGGGAGGACGAAAATTACCTAAATGTTCAACCAATGACACAAATGAACTTATTGGATGCACAAGGTTGGTTAAAAACCCTAATTGGACAAGAATAAGCCTAGGTAGGAGGAAAATGACCTAAATGTTCGTCCAATGACACAAACATACCTATTGGATGCACAGGATTGCATAAAAACCCTAATTGGACAAGAATAAGCCTAGGGAGGACGAAAATGACCTAAATGTTCGTCCAATGACACAAACACACCTATAGGATGCACAAGATTGCATAAAAACCCTAATTGGACAAGAACAAGCCTAGGGAGGACGAAAATGACCTAAATGTTCATCCAATGACACAAATGAACTTATTGGATGCACAAGATTGGTTAAAAACCCTAATTGGACAAGAATAAGCATAGGGAGGACGAAAATGACCTAAATGTTCATCCAATGACACAAACACACATATTGGATGCACAAGATTGCTTAAAACCCTAATTGGACAAGAATAAGACTAGGGATGACGAAAATGACCTAAATGTTCATCCAATGACACAAATGAACTTATTGGATGCACAAGAGTTGTTAAAAACCCTAATTGGACAAGAATAAGCCTAGGGAGGACCAAAATGACCTAAATGTTCGTCCAATGACACAAACAAACCTATTGGATGCACAAGATTGCATAAAAACCCTAATTGGACAAGAATAAAACTAGGGAGGACGAAAATGACCTAAACGTTCCTACAATAACACAAACACACCTATTGGAGGCATAAGATTGCATAAAAACCCTAATTGGACAAGAATAAGACTAGGGAGGACGAAAATGACCTAAATGTTCATCCAATGACACAAATGAACTTATTGGATGCACAAGATTGGTTAAAAACCCTAATTGGACAAGAATAAGCCTAGGGAGGACGAAAATGACCTAAATGTTCATCCAATGACACAAATGAACTTATTGGATGCACAAGATTGGTTAAAAACCCTATTCGAGAAGAATAATCCTAGGGACGACGAAAATGACCTAAATGTTCATCCAATGACACAAACACACCTATTGGATGCACGAGATTGCATAAAAACCCTAATTGGACAAGAATAAGACTAGGGAGGACGAAAATGACCTAAATGTTCATCCAATGACACAAATGAACTTATTGGATGCACAAGATTGGTTAAAAACCCTAATTGGACAAGAATAAGCCTAGTGAGGACGAAAATGACCTAAATGTTCCTCCAATGACACAAATGAACTTATTGGATGCACAAGATTGGTTAAAAACCCTAATTGGACAAGAATAAGCCTAGGGAGGACGAAAATGACCTAAATGTTCGTCCAATGACACAAATGAACTTATTGGAAGCACAAGATTGGTTAAAAACCTTAATTGGACAAGAATAAGCCTAGGGAGGACGAAAATGACCTAAATGTTCATCCAATGACACAAATGAACTTATTGGATGCACATGATTGGTTGAAAACCCTAATTGGACAAGAATAAGCCTATGGAGGACGAAAATGACCTAAATGTTCATCCAATGACACAAATGAACTTATTGGATGCACAAGATTGGTTAAAAACCCTAATTGGACAAGAATAAGTCTAGGGAGGACGAAAATGACCTAAATGTTCATCCAATGACACAAATGAACTTATTGGATGCACAAGATTGGTAAAAAAACCCTAATTGGACAAGAATAAGCTTAGGGAGGACGAAAATGACCTAAATGTTCGTCCAATGACACAAACACACCTATTGGATGCACAAGATTGTATAAAAACCCTAATTGGACAAGAATAAGACTAGGGAGGACGAAAATGACCTAAATGTTCCTCCAATGACACAAGCACACCTATTGGATGCACAAGATTGAATAAAAACCCTAATTGGACAAGAATAAGACTAGGGAGGACGTAAATGACCTAAATTTTCCACCAATGACACAAATGAACTTATTGGATGCACAAGGTTGGTTAAAAACCCTAATTGGACAAGAACAAGCCTAGGGAGGACGAAAATGGCCTAAATGTTCATCCAATGACACAAATGAACTTATTGGATGCACAAGATTGGTTAAAAACCCTAATTGGACAAGAATAAGCCTAGGGAGGACGAAAATGACCTAAATGTTCGTCCAATGACACAAACACACCTATTGGATGCACAAGATTGCATAAAAACCCTAATTGGACAAGAATAAGACTAGGAAGGACGAAAATGACCTAAATGTTCCTCCAATGACACAAACACACCTATTGGATGCACAAGAGTGCATAAAAACCATAATTGGACAAGAATAAGACTAGGGAGGACGTAAATGACCTAAATGTTCCACCAATGACACAAATGAACTTATTGGATGCACAAGGTTGGTTAAAAACCCTAATTGGACAAGAATAAGGCTAGGGAGGACGAAAATGACCTAAATGTTCAACCAATGACACAAATGAACTTATTGGATGCACAAGGTTGGTTAAAAAACGTAATTGGACAAGAATAAGCCTAGGGAGGACGAAAATGACCTAAATGTTCGTCCAATGACACAAACACACCTATTGGATGCACAGGATTGCATAAAAATCCTAATTGGACAAGAATAAGCCTAGGGAGGACGAAAATGACCTAAATGTTCGTCCAATGACACAAACACACCTATAGGATGCACAAGATTGCATAAAAACCCTAATTGGACAAGAACAAGCCTAGGGAGGACGAAAATGACCTAAATGTTCATCAAATGACCCAAATGAACTTATTGGATGCACAAGATTGGTTAAAAACCCTAATTGGACAAGAATAAGCCTAGGGAGGACGTAAATGACCTAAATGTTCATCCAATGACACAAATGAACTTATTGGATGCACAAGATTGGTTAAAAACCCTAATTGGACAAGAATAAGCATAGGGAGGACGAAAATGACCTAAATGTTCATCCAATGACACAAACACACATATTGGATGCACAAGATTGCTTAAAACCCTAATTGGACAAGAATAAGACTAGGGATGACGAAAATGACCTAAATGTTCATCCAATGACACAAATGAACTTATTGGATGCACAAGATTGGTTAAAAACCCTAATTGGACAAGAATAAGCCTAGGGAGGACGAAAATGACCTAAATGTTCGTCCAATGACACAAGCACACCTATTGGATGCACAAGATTGCATAAAAACCCTAATTGGACAAGAATAAGACTAGGAAGGACGAAAATGACCTAAATGTTCCTCCAATGACACAAACACACCTATTGGATGCACAAGATTGCATAAAAACCCAAATTGGACAAGAATAAGACTAGGGAGGACGTAAATGACCTAAATGTTCCACCAATGACACAAATGAACTTATTGGATGCACAAGGTTGGTTAAAAACCCTAATTGGACAAGAATAAGGCTAGGGAGGACGAAAATGACCTAAATGTTCAACCAATGACACAAATGAACTTATTGGATGCACAAGGTTGGTTAAAAACCGTAATTGGACAAGAATAAGCCTAGGGAGGACGAAAATGACCTAAATGTTCGTCCAATGACACAAACACACCTATTGGATGCACAGGATTGCATAAAAATCCTAATTGGACAAGAATAAGCCTACGGAGGACGAAAATGACCTAAATGTTCGTCCAATGATACAAACACACCTATAGGATGCACAAGATTGCATAAAAACCCTAATTGGACAAGAACAAGCCTAGGGAGGACGAAAATGACCTAAATGTTCATCAAATGACACAAATGAACTTATTGGATGCACAAGATTGGTTAAAAACCCTAATTCGACAAGAATAAGCCTAGGGAGGACGTAAATGACCTAAATGTTCATCTAATGACACAAATGAACTTATTGGATGCACAAGATTGGTTAAAAACCCTAATTGGACAAGAATAAGCATAGGGAGGACGAAAATGACCTAAATGTTCATCCAATGACACAAACACACATATTGGAGGCACAAGATTGCTTAAAACCCTAATTGGACAAGAATAAGACTAGGGATGACGAAAATGACCTAAATGTTCATCCAATGACACAAATGAACTTATTGGATGCACAAGATTGGTTAAAAACCCTAATTGGACAAGAATAAGCCTAGGGAGGACGAAAATGACCTAAATGTTCGTCCAATGACACAAACACACCTATTGGATGCACAGGATTGCCTAAAAACCCTAATTGGACAAGAATAAGCCTAGGGAGGACGAAAATGACCTAAATGTTCGTACAATGACACAAACACACCTATAGGATGCACAAGATTGCATAAAAACCCTAATTGGATAAGAACAAGCCTAGGGAGGATGAAAATGACCTAAATGTTCATCCAATGACACAAATGAACTTATTGGATGCACAAGATTGGTTAAAAACCCTAATTGGACAAGAATAAGCCTA
This sequence comes from Cicer pinnatifidum, assembly GCA_037974775.1. Lineage (NCBI taxonomy): Eukaryota > Viridiplantae > Streptophyta > Magnoliopsida > Fabales > Fabaceae > Cicer > Cicer pinnatifidum. The sequence continues at coordinate 45,006 of JBBPBR010000266.1, forward strand.
GGGAGGACGTAAATGACCTAAATGTTCATCCAATGACACAAACACACCTATTGGATGCACAAGATTGCATAAAAACCCTAATTCGACAAGAATAAAACTAGGGAGGACGAAAATGACCTAAATGTTCATCCAATGACACAAATGAACTTATTGGATGCACAAGATTGGTTAAAAACCCTAATTGGACAAGAATAAGCCTAGGGAGGACGTAAATGACCTAAATGTTCATCCAATGACACAAATGAACTTATTGGATGCACAAGATTGGTTAAAAACCATAATTGGACAAGAATTAGCATAGGGAGGACGAAAATGACCTAAATGTTCATCCAATGACACAAACACACATATTGGATGCAGAAGATTGCTTAAAACCCAAATTGGACAAGAATAAAACTAGGGATGACGAAAATGACCTAAATGTTCATCCAATGACACAAATGAACTTATTGGATGCACAAGATTGGTTAAAAACCCTAATTGGACAAGAATAAGCCTAGGGAGGACGAAAATGACCTAAATGTTCGTCCAATGACACAAACACACCTATTGGATGCACAAGATTGCATAAAAACCCTAATTGGACAAGAATAAGACTAGGGAGGACGTAAATGACCTAAATGTTCCACCAATGACACAAATGAACTTATTGGATGCACAAGGTTGGTTAAAAACCCTAATTGGACAAGAATAAGCCTAGGGAGGACGAAAATGACCTAAATGTTCAACCAATGACACAAATGAACTTATTGGATGCACAAGGTTGGTTAAAAACCCTAATTGGACAAGAATAAGCCTAGGGAGGACGAAAATGACCTAAATGTTCGTCCAATGACACAAACACACCTATTGGATGCACATGATTGCCTTAAAACCCTAATCGAACAAGAATAAGCCTAGGGATGACGAAAATGACCTAAATGTTCGTCCAATGACACAAACACACCTATTGGATGCACAAGATTGCATAAAAACCCTAATTGGACAAGAATAAGACTAGGGAGGACGAAAATGACCTAAATGTTCCTCCAATGACACAAACACACCTATTGGATGCACAAGATTGCATAAAAATCCTAATTCGACAAGAATAAGACTAGGGAGGACAAAAATGACCTAAATGTTCATCCAATGACACAAATGAGCTTATTGGATGCACAAGAGTGGTTAAAAACCCTAATTGGACAAGAATAAGCCTAGGGAGGACGAAAATGACCTAAATGTTCGTCCAATGACACAAACACACCTATTGGATGCACAAGATTGCATAAAAACCCTAATTGGACAAGAATAAGACTAGGGAGGACGAAAATGACCTAAATGTTCCTCCAATGACACAAACACACCTATTGGATGCACAAGATTGTATAAAAACCCTAATTCGACAAGAATAAGACTAGGGAGGACGAAAATGACCTAAATGTTCCTCCAATGACAAAAACACACCTATTGGATGCACAAGATAGCATAAAAACCCTAATTGGACAAGAATAAGACTAGGGAGGACGTAAATGACCTAAATGTTCCACCAATGACACAAATGAACTTATTGGATGCACAAGGTTGGTTAAAAACCCTAATTGGACAAGAATAAGCCTAGGGAGGACGAAAATGACCTAAATGTTCATCCAATGACACAAACACACATATTGGATGCACATGATTGCATAAAAACCCTAATTGGACAAGAATAAGCCTAGGGAGGACGAAAATGATCTAAATGTTCGTCCAATGACACAAACACACCTATAGGATGCACAAGATTGCATAAAAACCCTAATTGGACAAGAACAAGCCTAGGGAGGACGAAAATGACCTAAATGTTCATCCAATGACACAAATGAACTTATTGGATGCACAAGATTGGTTAAAAACCATTATTGGACAAGAATAAGCCTAGGGAGGACGTATATGACCTAAATGTTCATCCAATGACACAAATGAACTTATTGGATGCACAAGATTGGTTAAAAACCCTAATTGGATAAGAATAAGCATAGGGAGGACGAAAATGACCTAAATGTTCATCTAATGACACAAACACACATATTGGATGCACAAGATTGCATAAAAACCCTAATTGGACAAGAATAAGACTAGGGAGGATGTAAATGACCTAAATGTTTAAGCAATGACACAAATGAACTTATTGGATGCACAAGGTTGGTTAAAAACCCTAATTGGACAAGAACAAGCCTAGGGAGGACGAAAATGACCTAAATGTTCATCCAATGACACAAATGTACTTATTGGATGCACAAGATTGGTTAAAAACCCTAATTGGACAAGAATAAGCCTAGGGAGGACGTAAATGACCTAAATGTTCATCCAATGACACAAATGAACTTATTGGATGCACAAGATTGGTTAAAAACCCTAATTGGACAAGAATAAGCATAGGGAGGACGAAAATGACCTAAATGTTCATCCAATGACACAAACACACATATTGGATGCACAAGATTGCTTAAACCCTAATTGGACAAGAATAAGACTAGGGAGGACGAAAATGACTTAAATGTTCCTCCAATGACACAAACACACTTATTGGATGCATAAGATTGCATAAAAACCCTAATTGACAAGAATAAGACTAGGGAGGACGAAAATGACCTAAATGTTCATCCAATGACACAAATGAACTTATTGGATGCACAAGATTGGTTAAAAACCCTAATTGGACAAGAATAAGCCTAGGGAGGACGAAAATGACCTAAATGTTCGTCCAATGACACAAACACACCTATTGGATGCACAAGATTGCATAAAAACCCTAATTGGACAAGAATAAGACTAGGAAGGACGAAAATGACCTAAATGTTCGTCCAATGACACAAATGAACTTATTGGATGCACAAGATTGGTTAAAAACCCTAATTGGACAAGAATAAGCATAGAGAGGACGAAAATGACCTAAACGTTCATCCAATGACACAAACCCACATATTGGATGCACAAGATTGCTTAAAACCCTAATTGGACAAGAATAAGACTAGGGAGGACGAAAATGACCTAAATGTTCATCCAATGACACAAATGAACTTATTGGATGCACAAGATTGGTTAAAAACCCTAATTGGACAAGAATAAGCCTAGGGAGGACGAAAATGACCTAAATGTTCGTCCAATGACACAAACACACCTATTGGATGCACAAGATTGCATAAAAACCCTAATTGGACAAGAATAAGACTAGGGATGACGAAAATGACCTAAATGTCCATCCAATGACACAAATGAACTTATTGGATGCACAAGATTGGTTAAAAACCCTAATTGGACAAGAATAAGCCTAGGGAGGACGAAAATGACCTAAATGTTCGTCCAATGACACAAACACACCTATTGGATGCACAAGATTGCATAAAAACCCTAATTGGACAAGAATAACATTAGGGAGGACGAAAATGACCTAAATGTTCCTCCAATGACACAAATGAACTTATTGGATGCACAAGATTGGTTAAAAACCCTAATTGGACAAGAATAAGCCTAGGGAGGACGAAAATGACCTAAATGTTCGTCCAGTGATACAAACACACCTATTGGATGCACAAGATTGCATAAAATCCCTAATTGGACAAGAATAAGACTAGGAAGGACGAAAATGACCTAAATGTTCCTCCAATGACACAAACACACCTATTGGATGCACAAGATTGCATAAAAACCCTAATTCGACAAGAATAAGACTTGGGAGGACGAAAATGACCTAAATGTTCCTCCAATGACATAAATGAACTTATTGTATGCACAAGATTGCATAAAAACCCTAATTGGACAAGAATAAGCCTATGGAGGACGAAAATGACCTAAATGTTCATCCAATGACACAAATAAACTTATTGGATGCACAAGATTGGTTAAAAACCCTAACTGGACAAGAATAAGCCTAGGGAGAACGAAAATGACCTAAATGTTCATCCAATGACACAAATGAACTTATTGGATGCACAAGATTGGTTGAAAACCCTAATTGGACAAGAATAAGCCTAGGGAGGACGAAAATGACCTAAATGTTCATCCAATGACACAAATGAACTTATTGGATGCCCAAGATTGGTTAAAAACCCTAATTGGACAAGAATAAGCCTAGGGAGGACGAAAATGACCTAAATGTTCATCCAATGACACAAATGAACTTATTGGATGCACAAGATTGGTTGAAAACCCTAATTGGACAAGAATAAGCCTATGGAGGACGAAAATGACCTAAATGTTCATCCAATGACACAAATGAACTTATTGGATGCACAAGATTGGTTAAAAACCCTAATTGGACAAGAATAAGCCAAGGGAGGACGAAAATGACCTAAATTTTCATCCAATGACACAAATGAACTTATTGGATGCACAAGATTGGTTGAAAACCCTTATTGGACAAGAATAAGCCTAAGGAGGACGAAAATGACCTAAATGTTCATCCAATGACACAAATGAACTTATTGGATGCACAAGATTGGTTAAAAACCCTAATTGGACAAGAATAAGCCTAGGGAGGACGAAAATGACCTAAATGTTCGTCCAATGACACAAACACACCTATTGGATGCACAAGATTGCATAAAAACCCTAATTGGACAAGAATAAAACTAGGGAGGACGAAAATGACCTAAATGTTCCTACAATAATACAAACACACCTATTGGATGCATAAGATTGCATAAAAACCCTAATTGGACAAGAATAAGACTAGGGAGGACGAAAATGACCTAAATGTTAATCCAATGACACAAATGAACTTATTGGATGCACAAGATTGGTTAAAAACCCTAATTGGACAAGAATAAGCCTAGGGAGGACCAAAATGACCTAAATGTTCGTCCAATGACACAAACACACCTATTGGATGCACAAGATTGCATAAAAACCCTAATTGGACAAGAATAAAACTCGGGAGGACGAAAATGACCTAAATGTTCCTACAATGACACAAACACACCTATTGGATGCATAAGATTGCATAAAAACCCTAATTGGACAAGAATAAGACTAGGGAGGACGAAAATGACCTAAATGTTCATCCAATGACACAAATGAACTTATTGGATGCACAAGATTGGTTGAAAACCCTAATTGGACAAGAATAAGCCTAGGGAGGACGAAAATGACCTAAATGTTCATCCAATGACACAAATGAACTTATTGGATGCACAAGATTGGTTACAAACCCTAATTGGACAAGAATAAGCCTAGGGAGGACGAAAATGACCTAAATGTTCGTCCAATGACACAAACACACCTATTGGATGCACAAGATTGCATAAAAACCCTAATTGGACAAGAATAAGACAAGGGAGGACGAAAATGACCTAAATGTTCGTCCAATGACACAAACACACCTATTGGATGCACAAAATTGCATAAAAACCCTAATTGGACAAGAATAAGACTAGGGAGGACGAAAATGACCTAAATGTTCCTCCAATGACACAAACACACCTATTGGATGCACAAGATTGCATAAAAACCCTAATTGGACAAGAATAAGACTAGGGAGGACGTAAATGACCTAAATGTTCCACCAATGACACAAATGAACTTATTGGATGCACAAGGTTGGTTAAAAACCCTAATTGGACAAGAATAAGCCTAGGTAGGACGAAAATTACCTAAATGTTCAACCAATGACACAAATGAACTTATTGGATGCACAAGGTTGGTTAAAAACCCTAATTGGACAAGAATAAGCCTAGGGAGGACGAAAATGACCTAAATGTTCGTCCAATGACACAAACACACCTATTGGATGCACAAGATTGCATAAAAACCCTAATTGGAAAAGAATAAGACTAGGGAGGACGAAAATGACCTAAATGTTCCTCCAATGACACAAATGAACTTATTGGATGCACAAGGTTGGTTAAAAACCCTAATTGGACAAGAATAAGCCTAAGGAGGACGAAAATGACCAAAATGTTCAACCAATGACACAAATGAACTTATTGGATGTACAAGATTGGTTAAAAACCCTAATTGGACAAGAATAAGCCTAGGGAGGACGAAAATGACCTAAATGTTCAACCAATGACACAAATGAACTTATTGGATGCACAAGGTTGGTTAAAAACCCTAATTGGACAAGAATAAGCCTAGCGAGGACGAAAATGACCTAAATGTTCGTCCAATGACACAAACACACCTATTGGATGCACAGGATAGCATAAAAACCCTAATTCGACAAGAATAAGACTAGGGAGGACGAAAATGACCTAAATGTTCCTCCAATGACACAAACACACCTATTGGATGGACAAGATTGCATAAAAATCCTAATTGGACAAGAATAAGACTAGGGAGGACGAAAATGACCTAAATGTTCCTCCAATGACACAAACACACCTATTGGATGCACAAGATTGCATAAAAACCCTAATTGGACAAGAATAAGTCTAGGGAGGACGTAAATGACCTAAATGTTCCACCAATGATACAAATAAACTTATTGGATGCACAAGGTTGGTTAAAAACCCTAATTCGACAAGAATAAGCCTACGGAGGATGAAAATGACCTAAATGTTCAACCAATGACACAAATGAACTTATTGGATGCACAAGGTTGGTTAAAAACCCTAATTGGACAAGATTAAGCCTAGGGAGGACGAAAATGACCTAAATGTTCGTCCAATGACACAAACACACCTATTGGATGCACAGGATTGCATAAAAACCCTAATTGGACAAGAATAAGCCTAGGGAGGACGAAAATGACCTAAATGTTCGTCCAATGACATAAACACACCTATAGGATGCACAAGATTGCATAAAAACCCTAATTGGACAAGAACAAGCCTAGGGAGGACGAAAATGACCTAAATGTTCATCCAATGACACAAATGAACTTATTGGATGCACAAGATTGGTTAAAAACCCTAATTGGACAAGAATAAGCATAGGGAGGACGAAAATGACCTAAATGTTCATCCAATGACACAAACACACATATTGGATGCACAAGATTGCTTAAAACCCTAATTGGACAAGAATAAGACTAGGGATGACGAAAATGACCTAAATGTTCATCCAATGACACAAATGAACTTATTGGATGCACAAGATTGGTTAAAAACCCTTATTGGACAAGAATAAGCCTAGGGAGGACGAAAATGCCCTAAATGTTGGTCCAATGACACAAACACACTTATTGGATGCACAAGATTGCAAAAAAACCCTAATTGGACAAGAATAAGACTAGGGAGGACGAAAATGACCTAAATGTTCCTCCAATGACACAAACAAACCTATTGGATGCACAAGATTGCATAAAAACCCTAATTGGACAAGAATAAGACTAGGGAGGACGAAAATGACCTAAATGTTCATCCAATGACACAAATGAACTTATTGAATGCACAAGATTGGTTAAAAACCCTAATTGGACAAGAATAAGCCTAGGGAGGAGGAAAATGACCTAAATGTTCGTCTAATGACACAAACACACCTATTGGATGCACAAGATTGCATAAAAACCCTAATTGGACTAGAATAAGACTAGGGAGGACGAAAATGACCTAAATGTTCCTCCAATGAAACAAACACACCAATTGGATGCACAAGATTGCATAAAAACCCTAATTGGACAAGAATAAGACTAGGGAGGACGAAAATGACCTAAATGTTCATCCAATGACACAAATGAACTTATTGGATGCACAAGATTGGTTAAAAACCCTAATTGGACAAGAATAAGCCTATGGAGGATGAAAATGACCTAAATGTTCGTCCAATGACACAAACACACCTATTGGATGCACAAGATTGCATAAAAACCCTAATTGGACAAGAATAAGACTAGGGAGGACGAAAATGACCTAAATGTTCCTCCAATGACACAAACACACCTATTGGATGCACAAGATTGCATAAAAACCTAATTCGACAAGAATAAGACTAAGGACGACGAAAATTACCTAAATGTTCATCCAATGACACAAATGAACTTATTGGATGCACAAGATTGGTTAAAAACCCTAATTGGACAAGAATAAGCCTAGGGAGGACGAAAATGACCTAAATGTTCGTCCAATGACACAAACACACCTATTGGATGCACAAGATTGCATAAAAACCCTAATTGGACAAGAATAAGACTAGGGAGGACGAAAATGACCTAAATGTTCCTCCAATGACACAAACACACCTATTGGATGCACAAGATTGCATAAAAACCCTAATTGGACAAGAATAAGACTAGGGAGGACGAAAATGACCTAAATGTTCCTCCAATGACACAAATGAACTTATTGAATGCACAAGATTGCATAAAAACCCTAACCGGCCAAGAATAAGCCTAGGGAGGACGAAAATGACCTAAATGTCCTTCCAATGACACAAACACACCTATTGGATGCACAAGATTGCATAAAAACCCTAATTGGACAAGAATAAGACTAGGGAGGACGAAAATGACCTAAATGTTCCTCCAATGACACAAACACACCTCTTGGATGCACAAGATTGCATAAAAACCCTAATTGGACAAGAATAAGACTAGGGATGACGAAAATGACCTAAATGTTCATCCAATGACACAAATGAACTTATTGAATGCACAAGATTGGTTAAAAACCCTAATTGGACAAGAATAAGCCTAGGGAGGACGAAAATGACCTAAATGTTCGTCCAATGACACAAACACACCTATTGGGATGCACAAGATTGCATAAAAACCCTAATTGGACTAGAATAAGACTAGGGAGGACGAAAATGACCTAAATGTTCCTCCAATGAAACAAACACACCAATTGGATGCACAAGATTGCATAAAAACCCTAATTTGACAAGAATAAGACTAGGGAGGACGAAAATGACCTAAATGTTCATCCAATGACACAAATGAACTTATTGGATGCACAAGATTAGTTAAAAACCCTAATTGGACAAGAATAAGCATAGGGAGGACGAAAATGACCTAAACGTTCATCCAATGACACAAACCCACATATTGGATGCACAAGATTGCTTAAAACCCTAATTGGACAAGAATAAGACTAGGGAGGACGAAAATGACCTAAATGTTCATCCAATGACACAAATGAACTTATTGAATGCACAAGATTGGTCAAAAACCCTAATCGGACAAGAATAAGCCTAGGGAGGATGAAAATGACTTAAATGTTCTTCCAATGACACAAACACACCTATTGGATGCACAAGATTGCATAAAAACCCTAATTGGACAAGAATAAGACTAGGGAGGACGAAAATGACCTAAATGTTCCTCCAATGACACAAACACACTTATTGGATGCTCAAGATTGCATAAAAACCCTAATTGGACAAGAATAAGACTAGGGAGGACGAAAATGACCTAAATGTTCATCCAATGACACAAATGAACTTATTGGATGCACAAGATTGGTTAAAAACCCTAATTGGACAAGAATAAGCCTAGGGAGGACGAAAATGACCTAAATGTTCGTCCAATGACACAAACACACCTATTGGATGCACAAGATTGCATAAAAACCCTAATTGGACAAGAATAAGACTAGGGAGGACGAAAATGACCTAAATGTTCCTCCAATGACACAAACACACCTATTGGATGCACAAGATTGCATAAAAACCCTAATTGGACAAGAATAAGACTAGGGAGGACGTAAATGACCTAAACGTTCCACCAATGACACAAATGAACTTATTGGATGCACAATGTTGGTTAAAAACCCTAATTGGACAAGAATAAGACTAGGGAGGACGAAAATGACCTAAATGTTCATCCAATGACACAAATGAACTTATTGGATGCACAAGATTGGTTAAAAACCCTAATTGGACAAGAATAAGCCTAGGGAGGACGAAAATGACCTAAATGTTCGTCCAATGACACAAACACACCTATTGGATGCACAAGATTGCATAAAAACCATAAACCCTAAACCCTAATTGGACAAGAATAAGCCTAGGGAGGACGAAAATGACCTAATTGTTCATCCAATGACACAAATGAACTTATTGAATGCACAAGATTGGTTAAAAACCCTAATCGGACAAGAATAAGCCTAGGGAGGACGAAAATGACCTAAATGTTCGTCCAATGACACAAACACACCTATTGGATGCACAAGATTGCATAAAAACCCTAATTGGACAAGAATAAGACTAGGGAGGACGAAAATGACCTAAATGTTCCTCCAATGACACAAATGAACTTATTGGTTGCATAAGATTGGTTAAAAACCCTAATTGGACAAGAATAAGCCTAGGGAGGACGAAAATGACCTAAATGTTCGTCCAATGACACAAACACACCTATTGGATGCACAAGATTGCATAAAAACCCTAATTGGACAAGAATAAGACTAGGGAGGACGAAAATGACCTAAATGTTCCTCCAATGACACAAACACACCTATTGGATGCACAAGATTGCATAAAAACCCTAATTGGACAAGAATAAGACTAGGGAGGACGAAAATGACCTAAATGTTCCTCCAATGACACAAACACACCTATTGGATGCACAAGATTGCATAAAAACCCTAATTCGACAAGAATAAGACTAGGGAGGACGAAAATGACCTAAATGTTCATCCAATGACATAAATGAACTTATTGGTTGCACAAGATTGGTTAAAAACCCTAATTGGACAAGAATAAGCCTAGGGAGGACGAAAATGACCTAAATGTTCGTCCAATGACACAAACACACCTATTGGATGCACAAGATTGCATAAAAACCCTAATTGGACAAGAATAAGACTAGGGAGGACGAAAATGACCTAAATGTTCATCCAATGACACAAATGAACTTATTGGATGCACAAGATTGGTTAAAAACCCTAATTGGACAAGAATAAGCATAGGGAGGACGAAAATGACCTAAACGTTCATCCAACCCACATATTGGATGCACAAGGTTGGTTAAAAACCCTAATTGGACAAGAATAAGCCTAGGGAGGACGAAAAAGACCTAAATGTTCGTCCAATGACACAAATGAACTTATTGAATGCACAAGATTGGTTAAAAACCCTAATCGGACAAGAATAAGCCTAGGGAGGACGAAAATGACCTAAATGTTCGTCCAATGACACAAACACACCTATTGGATCCACAAGATTGCATAAAAACCCTAATTGGACAAGAATAAGACTAGGGAGGACGAAAATGACCTAAATGTTCCTCCAATGACACAAACACACCTATTGGATGCACAAGATTGCATAAAAACCCTAATTGGACAAGAATAAGACTAGGGAGGACGAAATTGACCTAAATGTCCGTCCAATGACACAAACACACCTATTGGATGCACAAGGTTGGTTAAAAACCCTAATTGGACAAGAATAAGACTAGGGAGGACGAAAATGACCTAAATGTTCCTCCAATGACACAAACACACCTATTGGATGCACAAGATTGCATAAAAACCCTAATTGGACAAGAATAAGACTAGGGAGGACGAAAATGACCTAAATGTTCATCCAATGACACAAACACACATATTGGATGCACAAGATTGGTTAAAAACCCAAATTGGACAAGAATAAGCCTAGGGAGGACGAAAATGACCTAAATGTTCATCCAATGACACAAACACACCTATTGGATGCACAAGATTGGTTAAAAACCCTAATTGCACAAGAATAAGCCTAGGGAGGACGAAAATGACTTAAATCTTAATCCAATGACACAAATGAACTTATTGGATGCACAAGATTGCTTAAATCCCTAATTGGACAAGAATAAGCCTTGGGAGGACGAAATGACCTAAATGTTCATCAAATGACACAAACACACCTATTGGATGCACAAGATTGGCTTAAAACCCTAATTGGACAAGAATAAGACTAGGGAGGACGAAAATGACCTAAATGTTCATCCAATGACTCAAACACACCTATTGGATGCACAAGATTGGTTAAAAACCCTAATTGGACAACAATAAGCCTAGGGAGGATGAAAATTACCTAAATGTTCATCTAATGACACAAACACACCTATTGGATGCACAAGATTGGTTAGAAACCCTAATTGGACAAGAATAAGCCTAGGGAGGACGAAAATGACCTAAATGTTCATCCAATGAAACAAATGAACTTATTGGATTCACAAGATTGCTTAAAAACCCTAATTGGACAAGAACAAGCCTAGGGAGGACGAAAATGACCTAAATGTTCATCCAATGACACAAATGAACTTATTGGATGCACAAGATTGGTTAAAAACCCTAATTGGACAAGAATAAGCCTAGGGAGGACGAAAATGACCTAAATGTTCATCCAATGAAACAAATGAACTTATTGGATTCACAAGATTGCTTAAAAACCCTAATTGGACAAGAATAAGCCTAGGGAGGACGAAAATGACCTAAATGTTCATCCAATGACACAAACGAACTTATTGGATGCACAAGATTGGTTAAAAACCCTAATTGGACAAGAATAAGCCTAGGGAGGACCAAAATGACCTAAATGTTCGTCCAATGACACAAACACACCTATTGGATGCACAAGATTGCATAAAAACCCTAATTGGACAAGAATAAAACTAGGGAGGACGAAAATGACAAAAATGTTCCTACAATGACACAAACACACCTATTGGAGGCATAAGATTGCATAAAAACCCTAATTGGACAAGAATAAGACTAGGGAGGACGAAAATGACCTAAATGTTCATCCAATGACACAAATGAACTTATTGGATGCACAAGATTGGTTGAAAACCCTAATTGGACAAGAATAAGCCTAGGGAGGACGAAAATGACCTAAATGTTCATCCAATGACACAAATGAACTTATTGGATGCACAAGATTGGTTAAAAACCCTAATTGGACAAGAATAAGCCTAGGGTGGACGAAAATGACCTAAATGTTCGTCCAATGACACAAACACACCTATTGGATGCACAAGATTGCATAAATACCCTAATTAGACAAGAATAAGACTAGGGAGGACGAAAATGACCTAAATGTTCCTCCAATGACACAAACACACCTATTGGATGCACAAGATTGCATAAAAACCCAAATTGGACAAGAATAAGACTAGGGAGGACGAAAATGACCTAAATGTTCATCCAATGACCCAAATGAACTTATTGGATGCACAAGATTGGTTAAAAACCCTAATTGGACAAGAATAAGCTTAGGGAGGACTAAAATGACCTAAATGTTCGTCCAATGACACAAACACACCTATTGGATGCACAAGATTGCATAAAAACCCTAATTGGACAAGAATAAGACTAGGGAGGACGAAAATGACCTAAATGTTCCTCCAATGACACAAACACACCTATTGGATGCACAAGATTGCATAAAAACCTAATTCGACAAGAATAAGACTAGGGAGGACGAAAACGACATAATTGTTCCTCCAATGACACAAACACACCTATTGGATGCCCAAGATTGCATAAAAACCCTAATTGGACAAGAATAAGACTAGGGAGGACGTAAATGACCTAAATGTTCCACCAATGACACAAATGAACTTATTGGATGCACAAGGTTGGTTAAAAACCCTAATTGGACAAGAATAAGCCTAGGGAGGACGAAAATGACCTAAATGTTCAACCAATGACACAAATGAACTTATTGGATGCACAAGGTTGGTTAAAAACCCTAATTGGACAAGAATAAGCCTAGGGAGGACGAAAATGACCTAAATGTTCGTCCAATGACACAAACACACCTATTGGATGCACAGGATTGCATAAAAACCCTAATTGGACAAGAATAAGCCTAGGGAGGACGAAAATGACCTAAATGTTCGTCCAACGACACAAACAGACCTATAGGATGCACAAGATTGCATAAAAACCCTAATTGTACAAGAACAAGCCTAGGGAGGACGAAAATGACCTAAATGTTCATCCAATGACACAAATGAACTTATTGGATGCACAAGATTGGTTAAAAACCCTAATTGGACAAGAATAAGCCTAGGGAGGACGTAAATGACCTAAATGTTCATCCAATGAAAGAAATGAACTAATTGGATGCACAAGATTGGTTAAAAACCCTAATTGGACAAGAATAAGCATAGGGAGGACGAAAATGACCTAAATGTTCATCCAATGACACAAACACACATATTGGATGCACAAGATTGCTTAATACCCTAATTGGACAAGAATAAGACTAGGGATGACGAAAATGACCTAAATGTTCATCCAATGACACAAATGAACTTATTGGCTGCACAAGATTGGTTAAAAACCCTAATTGGACAAGAATAAGCCTAGGGAGGACGAAAATGACCTAAATGTTCGTCCAATGACACAAACACACCTATTGGATGCACAAGATTGCATAAAAACCCTAATTGGACATGAATAAGACTAGGGAGGACGAAAATGACCTAAATGTTCCTCCAATGACACAACCACACCTATTGGATGCACAAGATTGCATAAAAACCCTAATTGGACAAGAATAAGACTAGGGAGGACGAAAATGACCTAAATGTTCATCCAATGACACAAATGAACTTATTGGATGCACAAGATTGGTTAAAAACCCTAATTGGACAAGAATAAGCATAGGGAGGACGAAAATGACCTAAACGTTCATCCAATGACACAAACCCACATATTGGATGCACAAGTTTGCTTAAAACCCTAAATTGGACAAGAATAAGACTAGGGAGGACGAAAATGACCTAAAAGTTCATCCAATGACACAAATGAACTTATTGGATGCACAAGATTGGTTAAAAACCCTAATTGGACAAGAATAAGCCTAGGGAGGACGAAAATGACCTAAATGTTCGTCCAATGACACAAACACACCTATTGGATGCACAAGATTGCATAAAAACCCTAATTGGACAAGAATAAGACTAGGGAGGACGAAAAAGACCTAAATGTTCCTCCAATGACACAAACACACCTATTGGATGCACAAGATCGCATAAAAACCCTAATTGGACAAGAATAAGACTAGGGAGGACGAAAATGACCTAAATGTTCATCCAATGACACAAATGAACTTATTGAATGCACAAGATTGGTTAAAAACCCTAATCGGACAAGAATAAGCCTAGGGAGGATGAAAATGACCTAAATGTTCGTCCAATGACACAAACACACCTATTGGATGCACAAGATTGCATAAAAACCCTAATTGGACAAGAATAAGACTAGGGAAGACGAAAATGACCTAAATGTTCATCCAATGAGACAAATGAACTTATTGGATGCACAAGATTGGTTAAAAACCCTAATTGGACAAGAATAAGCCTAGGGAGGACGAAAATGACCTAAATGTTCGTCCAATGACACAAACAACCTATTGGATGCACAAGATTGCATAAAAACCCTAATTGGACAAGAATAAGACTAGGGAGGACAAAAATGAACTTATTGGATGCACAAGATTGGTTAAAAACCCTAATTGGACAAGAATAAGACTAGGGAGGAAAAAAATGACCTAAATGTTCTTCCAATGACACAAACACACCTATTGGATGCACAAGATTGCATAAAAACCCTAATTGGACAAGAATAAGAATAGGGAGGACGAAAATGACCTAAATGTTCCTCCAATGACACAAACACACCTATTGGATGCACAAGATTGCATAAAAACCCTAATTGGACAAGAATAAGACTAGGGAGGACGAAAATGACCTAAATGTTCATCCAATGACACAAATGAACTTATTGGATGCACAAGATTGGTTAAAAACCCTAATTGGACAAGAATAAGCCTAGTGAGGACGAAATTGACCTAAATGTTCGTCCAATGACACAAACACACCTATTGGATGCACAAGATTGCATAAAAACCGTAATTGGACAAGAATAAGACTAGGGAGGACGAAAATGACCTAAATGTTCATCCAATGACACAAATGAACTTATTGGATGCACAAGATTGGTTAAAAACCCTAATTGGACAAGAATAAGCCTAGGGAGGACGAAAATGACCTAAATGTTCGTCCAATGACACAAACACACCTATTGGATGCACAAGATTGCATAAAAACCCTAATTGGATAAGAATAAAACTAGGGAGGACGAAAATGACCTTAATGTTCCTCCAATGACACAAACACACCTATTGGATGCACAAGATTGCATAAAAACCCTAATTCGACAAGAATAAGACTAGGGAGGACGAAAATGACCTAAATGTTCATCCAATGACACAAATGAACTTATTGGATGCACAAGATTGGTTAAAAACCCTAATTGGACAAGAATAAGCCTAGGGAGGACGTAAATGACCTAAATGTTCATCCAATGACACAAATGAACTTATTGGATGCACAAGATTGGTTAAAAACCCTAATTGGACAAGAATAAGCCTAGGGTGGACGAAAATGACCTAAATGTTCATCCAATTACACAAATGAACTTATTTGATGCACAAGATTGGTTAAAAACCCTAATTGGACAAGAATAATCCTAGGGAGGACGAAAATGACCTAAATGTTCATCCAATGACACAAATGAACTAATTGGATGCACAAGATTGGTTAAAAACCCTAATTGGACAAGAATAAGGCTATGGAGGACGAAAATGACCTAAATGTTCATCCAATGACACAAATGAACTTATTGGATGCACAAGATTGGTTAAAAACCCTAATTGGACAAGAATAAGCCTAGGGAGGACGTAAATGACCTAAATGTTCATCCAATGACACAAATGAACTTATTGGATGCACAAGATTGGTTAAAAACCCTAATTGGACAAGAATAAGCCTAGGGAGGACGAAAATGACCTAAATGTTCGTCCAATGACACAAACACACCTATTGGATGCACAAGGTTGGTTAAAAACCCTAATTGGACAAGAATAAGCATAGGGAGGACGAAAATGACCTAAATGTTAATCCAATGACACAAACACACATATTGGATGCACAAGATTGCTTAAAACCCTAATTGGACAAGAATAAGACTAGGGACGACGAAAATGACCTAATTGTTCATCCAATGACACAAATGAACTTATTGGATGCACAAGATTGGTTAAAAACCCTAATTGGACAAGAATAAGCCTAGGGAGGACGTAAATGACCTAAATGTTCATCCAATGACACAAATGAACTTATTGGATGCACAAGATTGGTTAAAAACCCTAATTGGACAAGAATAAGCCTAGGGAGGACGAAAATGACCTAAATGTTCGTCCAATGACACAAACACACCTATTGGATGCACAAGATTGCATAAAAACCCTAATTGGACAAGAATAAGACTACGAAGGACGAAAATGACCTAAATGTTCCTCCAATGACACAAACACACCTATTGGATGCACAAGATTGCATAAAAACCCTAATTGGACAAGAATAAGACAAGGGAGGACGAAAATGACCTAAATGTTCATCCAATGACACAAATGAACTTATTGGATGCACAAGATTGGTTAAAAACCCTAATTGGACAAGAATAAGCCTAGGGAGGACGAAAATGACCTAAATGTTCATCCAATGACACAAATGAACTTATTGGATGCACAAGATTGGTTAAAAACCCAAATTGGACAAGAATAAGACTAGGGAGGACGAAAATGACCAAAATGTTCATCCAATGACACAAATGAACTTATTGGATGCACAAGATTGGTTAAAAACCCTAATTGGACAAGAATAAGCCTAGGGAGGACGAAAATGACCTAAATGTTCGTCCAATGACACAAACACACCTATTGGATGCACAAGATTGCATAAAAACCCTAATTGGACAAGAATAAGCACAAGGAGGACAAAAATGACCTAAATGTTCATCCAATGACACAAATGAACTTATTGGATGCACAAGATTGGTTAAAAACCCTAATTGGACAAGAATAAGCATAGGGAGGACGAAAATGACCTAAATGTTCATCCAATGACACAAACACACATATTCGATGCACAAGATTGCTTAAAACCCTAATTGGACAAGAATAAGCCTAGGGAGGACGAAAATGACCTAAATGTTCATCCAATGACACAAATGAACTTATTGGATGCACAAGATTGGTTAAAAACCCTAATTGGACAAGAATAAGCCTATGGAGGACGAAAATGACCTAAACGTTTATCCAATGACACAAACACACCTATTGGATGCACAAGATTGGTTAAAAACCCTAATTGGACAAGAATAAGCCTAGGGAGGACGAAAATGACCTAAATGTTCCTCCAATGACACAAACACACCTATTGGATGCACAAGATTGGTTAAAAACCCTAATTGGATGCACAAGGTTGGTTAAAAACCCTAATTGGACAAGAATAAGCCTAGGGAGGACGAAAATGACCTAAATGTTCAACCAATGACACAAATGAACTTATTGGATGAACAAGGTTGGTTAAAAACCCTAATTGCACAAGAATAAGCCTAGGGAGGACGAAAATGACCTAAATGTTCAACCAATGACACAAATGAACTTATTGGATGCACAAGGTTGGTTAAAAACCCTAATTGGACAAGAATAAGCCTAGGGAGGACGAAAATGACCTAAATGTTCGTCCAATGACACAAACACACCTATTGGATGCACAAGATTGCATAAAAACCCTAATTGAACAAGAATAAGACTAGGGAGGACGAAAATGACCCAAATGTTCAACCAATGACACAAATGAACTTATTGGATGCACAAGATTGGTTAAAAACCCTAATTGGACAAGAACAAGCCTAGGGAGGACGAATATGACCTAAATGTTTGTCCAATGACACAAACACACCTATTGGATGCACAAGATTGCATAAAAACCCTAATTGGACAAGAATAAGACTAGGGAGGACAAAAATGACCTAAATGTTCCTCTAATGACACAAACACACCTATTGGATGCACAAGATTGCATAAAAACCCTAATTGGACAAGAATAAGACTAGGGAGGACGAAAATGACATAAATGTTCATCCAATAACACAAATGAACTTATTGGATGCACAAGATTGGTTAAAAACCCTAATTGGACAAGAATAAGCCTAGGGAGGACGAAAATGACCTAAATGTTCATCCAATGACACAAATGAACTTATTGGATGCACAAGATTGGTTAAAAACCCTAATTGGACAAGAATAAGCCTAGGGAGGACGAAAATGACCTAAATGTTCATCCAATGACACAAATGAACTTATTGGATGCACAAGATTGGTTAAAAACCCTAATTGGACAAGAATAAGCCTAGGGAGGACGAAAATGACCTAAATGTTCATCCAATGACACAAATGAACTTATTCGATGCACAAGATTGCATAAAAACCCTAATTGGACAAGAATAAGACTAGGGAGGACGAAATTGACCTAAATGTTCATCCAATGACACAAATGAACTTATTGTATGCACAAGATTGGTTAAAAACCCAAATTGGACAAGAATAAGCCTAGGGAGGACGAAAATGACCTAAATGTTCATCCAATGACACAAACACACATATTGGATGCACAAGATTGCTTAAAACCCTAATTGGACAAGACTAAGACTAGGGAGGACGAAAATGACCTAAATGTTCATCCAATGACACAAATGAACTTATTGGATGCACAAGATTGGTTAAAAACCCTAATTGGACAAGAATAAGCCTAGGGAGGACGAAAATGACCTAAATGTTCGTCCAATGACACAAACACACCTATTGGATGCACAAGATTGCATAAAAACCCTAATTGGACAAGAATAAGACTAGGAAGGACGAAAATGACCTAAATGTTCGTCCAATGACACAAATGAACTTATTGGATGCACAAGATTGGTTAAAAACCCTAATTGGACAAGAATAAGCATAGAGAGGACGAAAATGACCTAAACGTTCATCCAATGACACAAACCCACATATTGGATGCACAAGATTGCTTAAAACCCTAATTGGACAAGAATAAGACTAGGGAGGACGAAAATGACCTAAATGTTCATCCAATGACACAAATGAACTTATTGGATGCACAAGATTGGTTAAAAACCCTAATTGGACAAGAATAAGCCTAGGGAGGACGAAAATGACCTAAATGTTCGTCCAATGACACAAACACACCTATTGGATGCACAAGATTGCATAAAAACCCTAATTGGACAAGAATAAGACTAGGGAGGACGAAAATGACCTAAATGTTCCTCCAATGACACAAACACACCTATTGGATGCACAAGATTGCATAAAAACCCTAATTGGACAAGAATAAGACTAGGGAGGACGTAAATGACCTAAACGTTCCACCAATGACACAAATGAACTTATTGGATGCACAAGGTTGGTTAAAAACCCTAATTGGACAAGAATAAGACTAGGGAGGACGAAAATGACCTAAATGTTCATCCAATGACACAAATGAACTTATTGGATGCACAAGATTGGTTAAAAACCCTAATTGGACAAGAATAAGCCTAGGGAGGACGAAAATGACCTAAATGTTCATCCAATGACACAAATGAACTTATTGGATGCACAAGATTGGTTGAAAACCCTAATTGGACAAGAATAAGCCTAGGGAGGACGAAAATGACCTAAATATTCATCCAATGACACAAATGAACTTATTGGATGCACAAGATTGGTTAAAAACCCTAATTGGACAAGAATAAGCCTAGGGAGGACGAAAATGACCTAAATGTTCGTCCAATGACACAAACACACATATTGGATGCACAAGATAGCTTAAAACCCTAAATGGACAAGAATAAGACTTGGGATGACGAAAATGACCTAAATGTTCATCCAATGACACAAATGAACTTATTGGATGCACAAGATTGGTTAAAAACCCAAATTGGACAAGAATAAGCCTAGGGAGGACCAAAATGACCTAAATGTTCGTCCAATGACACAAACACACCTATTGGATGCACAAGATTGCATAAAAACCCTAATTGGACAAGAATAAGACTAGGGAGGACGAAAATGACCTAAATGTTCCTCCAATGACACAAACACACCTATTGGATGCACAAGATTGCATAAAAACCCTAATTGGACAAGAATAAGACTAGGGAGGACTTAAATGAGCTAAATGTTCCACCAATGACACAAATGAACTTATTGGATACACAAGGTTGGTTAAAAACCCTAATTGGACAAGAATAAGCCTAGGGAGGACGATAATGACCTAAATGTTCAACCAATGACACAAATGAACTTATTGGATGCACAAGGTTGGTTAAAAACCCTAATTGGACAAGAATAAGCCTAGGGAGGACGAAAATGACCTAAATGTTCGTCCAATGACACAAA
>JBBPBR010000267.1:0-44942 GCA_037974775.1 Cicer pinnatifidum
ATCCAATGACACAAATGAACTTATTGGATGCACAAGATTGGTTAAAAACCCTAATTGGACAAGAATAAGCCTAGGGAGGACGAAAATGACCTAAATGTTCGTCCAATGACACAAACACACCTATTGGATGCACAAGATTGCATAAAAACCCTAATTGGATAAGAATAAGACTAGGGAGGATGAAAATGACCTAAATGTTCCTCCAATGACACAAACACACCAATTGGATGCACAAGATTGCATAAAAACCCTAATTCGACAAGAATAAGACTAGGGAGGACGAAAATGACTTAAACGTTCATCCAATGACACAAATGAACTTATTGGATGCACAAGATTGGTTAAAAACCCTAATTGGACAAGAATAAGCCTAGGGAGGACGAAAATGACCTAAATGTTCGTCCAATGACACAAACACACCTATTGGATGCACAAGATTGCATAAAAACCCTAATTGGACAAGAATAAGACTAGGGAGGACGAAAATGACCTAAATGTTCCTCCAATGACACAAACACACCTATTGGATGCACAAGATTGCATAAAAACCCTAATTCGACAAGAATAAGACTAGGGAGGACAAAAATGACCTAAATGTTCCTCCAATGATACAAACACACCTATTGGATGCACAAGATTGCATAAAAACCCTAATTGGGCAAGAATAAGACTAGGGAGGACGTAAATGACCTAAATGTTCCACCAATGACACAAATGAACTTATTGGATGCACAAAGTTGGTTAAAAACCCTAATTGGACAAGAATAAGACTAGGGAGGACGAAAATGACCTAAATGTTCATCCAATGACACCAATGAACTTATTGGATGCACAAGATTGGTTAAAAACCCTAATTGGACAAGAATAAGCCTAGGGAGGACGAAAATGACATAAATGTTCGTCCAATGACACAAACACACCTATTGGATGCACAAGATTGCATAAAAACCCTAATTGGATAAGAATAAGACTAGGGAGGACGAAAATGACCTAAATGTTCCTCCAATGACACCAACACTTCTATTGGATGCACAAGATTGCATAAAAACCCTAATTCGACAAGAATAAGACTAGGGAGGACGAAAATGACCTAAATGTTCATC
Source organism: Cicer pinnatifidum (assembly GCA_037974775.1). Classification (NCBI taxonomy): domain Eukaryota; kingdom Viridiplantae; phylum Streptophyta; class Magnoliopsida; order Fabales; family Fabaceae; genus Cicer; species Cicer pinnatifidum. The sequence continues at coordinate 1,104 of JBBPBR010000267.1, forward strand.
CAATGACACAAATGAACTTATTGGATGCACAAGATTGGTTAAAAACCCTAATTGGACAAGAATAAGCCTAAGGAGGACGAAAATGACCTAAATGTTCGTCCAATGACACAAACACACCTATAGGATGCACAAGATTGCATAAAAACCCTAATTGGACAAGAAAAAGCCTAGGGAGGACGAAAATGACCTAAATGTTCATCCAATGACACAAATGAACTTATTGGATGGACAAGGTTGGTTAAAAACCCTACTTGGACAAGAATAAGCCTAGGGAGGACGAAAATGACCTAAATGTTCGTCCAATGACACAATCACACCTATTGGATGCACAAGATTGCATAAAAACCCTAATTGGACAAGAATAAGACTAGGGAGGACGAAAATGACCTAAATGTTCATCCAATGACACAAATGAACTTATTGGATGCACAAGATTGGTTAAAAACCCTAATTGGACAAGAATAAGCATAAGGAGGACGAAAATGACCTAAATGTTCGTCCAATGACACAAACACACCTATAGGATGCACAAGATTGCATAAAAACCCTAATTGGACAAGAAAAAGCCTAGGGAGGACGAAAATGACCTAAATGTTCATCCAATGACACAAATGAACTTATTGGATGGACAAGGTTGGTTAAAAACCCTACTTGGACAAGAATAAGCCTAGGGAGGACGAAAATGACCTAAATGTTCGTCCAATGACACAAACACACCTATTGGATGCACAAGATTGCATAAAAACCCTAATTGGACAAGAATAAGACTAGGGAGGACGAAAATGACCTAAATGTTCATCCAATGACACAAATGAACTTATTGGATGCACAAGATTGGTTAAAAACCCTAATTGGACAAGAATAAGCCTAGGGAGGACGAAAATGACCTAAATGTTCGTCCAATGACGCAAACACACCTATTGGATGCACAAGATTGCATAAAAACCCTAATTGGACAAGAATAAGACTACGGAAGACAAAAATGACCTAAATGTTCTTCCAATGACACAAACACACCTATTGGATGCACAAGATTGCATAAAAACCCTAATTGGACAAGAATAAGACTAGGGAGGACGAAAATGACCTAAATGTTCCTCCAATGACACAAACACACCTATTGGATGCACAAGATTGCATAAAAACCCTAATTGGACAAGAATAAGACTAGGGAGGACGAAAATGACCTAAATGTTCATCCAATGACACAAATGAACTTATTGGATGCACAAGATTGGTTAAAAACCCTAATTGGACAAGAATAAGCCTAGGGAGGACGAAAATGACCTAAATGTTCATCCAATGACACAAATGAACTTATTGGATGCACAAGATTGGTTGAAAACCCTAATTGGACAAGAATAAGCATTGGGAGGACGAAAATGACCAAAATGTTCATCCAATTGTTAGACATATGTTCGTTTTTGATGTTATTGACAAGCATCCAATTTGAAATACATCTAACACTGTCAACAGAGAAAAATTTCAGGAACAACAAATTCAATCCTACATACTCGAGACAATTGCTTGGAACTCAAGGAATCAACAAAATCTTGATGATCCATGAGCACATCGATTAGTACAATCGATTCTATAACAGGGTTGAATAAGTTTATAAAGTTTGGTGTTACCCAATCGATTAGCACAATCGATTTGTACATCCTTGAAGAAATCAAACGGGCTATCAATCGATTCTCCAAATCGATTGGTACACATATTGGAAAATAAATTGTACAAGTCAGAGAGCCAGTTTGCCACAAATCGATTAGGCACATCGATTGAGTAAATCACTAAGACTGAACTGATTGTTTACATCGATTAGACAAATCGATTGACATTCTTACTGAAATTAAAATGTGCAAGTCAGTAGCACGTTTTGCAGGCAATCGATTTGGCAAATCGATTGAAATAATCACATCTTTAATTTTGTTTTGTCTACATCGATTGAAACAATCGATTGTTAATGTCCCAAAGCCAAACCTGTTTACTAAATCGATTAGGCCAATCGATTCACTAAAACAAGTTTCCAAATAACTTAGGTCTGGAACATACACAATCGATTACTACAATCTGTTTATATACATCTGTGTTATAAATGTTGGTATCAATCGACTTGGTAAATCGATTGAATAACCCAACTGATGAAAAGTACTTCAGACTTAAAGACCACAATCGATTGGCACAATCGATTGACATAAAAGTTTTATAAACAGAGATGACTGAATGGTTAAATCGATTAAGCACATCGATGGTTTTGATCTCGTTGTTTGAACAAAACACATCAAGTCGATTCTGCAAATCGATTTAATTATATACTGTTATCAAAGTTTGAAGAACTACTTAAAATAATCGATTGAGTAAATCGATTAGAATGTACAGTTTCAAGATTCAAGAAAAACAAGACTCACGAAATCGATTGAGGAAATCGATTAACCAGCATTATGACTTTAATGAATCGATTGGGTAAATCGATGCATATGTTGTTTTTCCTGAAACTATATAAACTGTTTTTCATTCTCTTCTTCGAAGATATACAACAACGTACACATAACTTTCTGATATCTTTGTTTCTCACTGTGAAATAACTTTGAACATTACTTTTTCAGTCATGAAGATTCATCTTTCATGATCAACAAGAACTGAGAAAGATTGCTGAAGAAACAACTTTAGAGAAGAAGACTGCTGAAGAAATTTCTGTGTAATTTCTGTTTTAGATACATCTGTAAACAAATTCTTAAAACAAATAACATTGAGAAATCCAGTCTTAACTGGTGGTTATCTTCTGTGATTGAGAGGTCTCATCAAGAAGAAACTTGACTGTAATCTTGGAAGAGTTTATGGGAGATAAACTCTGGGATTCAGGGAGATAAGAATAGAATAGAAAGAATCGTTTTAGATTGATAGGCGAGGAGCTAGAACATCTGTAAACGGATTCTGAGATATTCTATTGGAAAGGCCAAGATTGGATTTGATCTTGGGACTGGACGTAGGTCGTTCAACAACGGCTGAACCAGTATAAATCACTGCGTACAATCTTTCTTACCCTTATCTCTTTTTAATTTCTGCATTGTGTATTTGTTTGATATTGATTGAGTACTTGAATATCTTTCTGCATATTTTGATATTACATGAAAGACTGTTTCCAGCATGATTGTAAGTGAATCAATATCTTGAATAATAAACGTAACTGGTGCATCTCTCAATATATTCTTTGATCCATATACTTTGTGCATTCATTTGTTTTGTAGTTTTGGGACCTTATTTGATGTTATGTTTAATAAATGTACGATTTGTTAAACTGCTGCGCATATCTCTAAAAATAGGTAATCTTCCGCATAATTTTCATTTAACAGAGGTTACTGGTACCAACACCAATGACACAAATGAACTTATTGGATGCACAAGATTGGTTAAAAACCGTAATTGGACAACAATAAGCCTAGGGAGGACGAAAATGACCTAAATGTTCATCCAATGACACAAATGAACTTATTGGATGCACAAGATTGGTTAAAAACCCTAATTGGACAAGAATAAGCCTAGGGAGGACGAAAATGACCTAAATGTTCGTCCAATGACACAAACACACCTATTGGATGCACAAGATTGCATAAAAACCCTAATTGGACAAGAATAAGACTAGGGAGGACGAAAATGACCTAAATGTTCCTCCAATGACACAAACACACCTATTGGATGCACAAGATTGCATAAAAACCCTAATTGGACAAGAATAAGACTAGGGAGGACGTAAATGACCTAAACGTTCCACCAATGACACAAATGAACTTATTGGATGCACAATGTTGGTTAAAAACCCTAATTGGACAAGAATAAGACTAGGGAGGACGAAAATGACCTAAATGTTCATCCAATGACACAAATGAACTTATTGGATGCACAAGATTGGTTAAAAACCCTAATTGGACAAGAATAAGCCTAGGGAGGACGAAAATGACCTAAATGTTCGTCCAATGACACAAACACACCTATTGGATGCACAAGATTGCATAAAAACCATAAACCCTAAACCCTAATTTGACAAGAATAAGCCTAGGGAGGACGAAAATGACCTAATTGTTCATCCAATGACACAAATGAACTTATTGAATGCACAAGATTGGTTAAAAACCCTAATCGGACAAGAATAAGCCTAGGGAGGACGAAAATGACCTAAATGTTCGTCCAATGACACAAACACACCTATTGGATGCACAAGATTGCATAAAAACCCTAATTGGACAAGAATAAGACTAGGGAGGACGAAAATGACCTAAATGTTCCTCCAATGACACAAACACACCTATTGGATGCACAAGATTGCATAAAAACCCTAATTGGGCAAGAATAAGACTAGGGAGGACGTAAATGACCTAAATGTTCCACCAATGACACAAATGAACTTATTGGATGCACAAAGTTGGTTAAAAACCCTAATTGGACAAGAATAAGACTAGGGAGGACGAAAATGACCTAAATGTTCATCCAATGACACAAATGAACTTATTGGATGCACAAGATTGGTTAAAAACCCTAATTGGACAAGAATAAGCATAGGGAGAACGAAAATGACCTAAATGTTCGTCCAATGACACAAACACACCTATTGGATGCACAAGATTGCATAAAAACCCTAATTGGACAAGAATAAGACTAGGGAGGACGAAAATGACCTAAATGTTCATCCAATGAAACAAATGAACTTATTGGATGCACAAGATTGGTTAAAAACCCTAATTGGACAAGAATAAGCCTAGAGAGGACTTAAATGACCTAAATGTTCATCCAATGACACAAATGAACTTATTGGATGCACAAGATTGGTTAAAAACCCTAATTGGACAAGAATAAGCCTAGGGAGGACGAAAATGACCTAAATGTTCGTCCAATGACACAAACACACCTATTGGATGCAAAGGATTGCATAAAAACCCTAATTGGACAAGAATAAGCCTAGGGAGGCCGAAAATGACCTAAATGTTCGTCCAATGACACAAACACACCTATTGGAAGCACAAGATTGCATAAAAACCCTAATTGGACAAGAACAAGCCTAGGGAGGACGAAAATGACCTAAATGTTCATCCAATGACACAAATGAACTTATTGGATGCACAAGATTGGTTAAAAACCCTAATTGGACAAGAATAAGCCTAGGGAGGACGAAATTGACCTAAATGTTCGTCTAATGACACAAATGAACTTATTGGATGCACAAGATTGGTTAAAAACCCTAATTGGACAAGAATAAGCCTAGGGAGGACGAAAATGACCTAAATGTTCATCCAATGACACAAATGAACTTATTGGATGCACAAGATTGGTTAAAAACCCTAATTGGACAAGAATAAGCCTAGGGAGGACGAAAATGACCTAAATGTTCGTCCAATGACACAAACACACCATTTGGATGCACAAGATTGCATAAAATCCCTAATTGGACAAGAATAAGACTAGGGAAGACGAAAATGACCTAAATGTTCCTCCAATGACACAAATGAACTTATTGGATGCACAAGGTTAGTTAAAAACCCTAATTGGACAAGAATAAGCTTAGGGACGACGAAAATGACCTAAATGTTCGTCCAATGACACAAACACACCTATTGGATGCACAAGATTGCATAAAAACCCTAATTGGACAAGAATAAGACTAGGGAGGACGAAAATGACCTAAATGTTCCTCCAATGACACAAACACACCTATTGGATGCACAAGATTGGTTAAAAATCCTAATTGGACAAGAATAAGCCTAGGGAGGACGAAAGTGACCTAAATGTTCCTCCAATGACACAAATGAACTTATTGGTTGCACAAGATTGGCTAAAACCCCTAATTGGACAAGAATAAGCGTAGGGAGGACGCAAATGACCTAAATGTTCATCCAATGACACAAATGAACTTATTGGATGCACAAGATTGGTTAAAAACCCTAATTGGACAAGAATAAGCTTAGGGACGACGAAAATGACCTAAATGTTCGTCCAATGACACAAACACACCTATTGGATGCACAAGATTGCATAAAAACCCTAATTGGACAAGAATAAGACTAGGGAGGACGAAAATGACCTAAATGTTCCTCCAATGACACAAACACACCTATTGGATGCACAAGATTGGTTAAAAATCCTAATTGGACAAGAATAAGCCTAGAGAGGACGAAAGTGACCTAAATGTTCCTCCAATGACACAAATGAACTTATTGGTTGCACAAGATTGGCTAAAACCCCTAATTGGACAAGAATAAGCCTAGGGAGGACGAAAATGACCTAAATGTTCATCCAATGACACAAATGAACTTATTGGATGCACAAGATTGGTTAAAAACCCTAATTGGACAAGAATAAGCCTAGGGAGGACGAAAATGACCTAAATGTTCATCCAATGACACAAATGAACTTATTGGATGCACAAGATTGGTTAAAAACCCTAATTGGACAAGAATAAGCCTAGGGAGGACGAAAATGACCTAAATGTTCATCCATTGACACAAATGACCTTATTGGATGCAAAAGATTGGTTAAAAACCTTAATTGTACAAGAATAAGCCTAGGGAGGACGAAAATGACCTAAATGTTCATCCAATGACACAAATGAACTTATTGGATGGACAAGATTGGTTAAAAACCCAAATTGGACAAGAATAAGCCTAGGGAGGACGAAAATGACCTAAATGTTCATCCAATGACACAAATGAACTTATTGGATGCACAAGATTGGTTAAAAACCCTAATTGGACAAGAATAAGCCTAGGGAGGACGAAAATGACCTAAATGTTCATCCAATGACACAAATGAACTTATTGGACGCACAACATTGATTAAAAACCCTAATTGGACAAGAATAAGCCTAGGGAGGACGTAAATGACCTAAATTATCCACCAATGACACAAATGAACTTATTGGATGCACAAGGTTGGTTAAAAACTCTAATTGGACAAGAATAAGCCTAGGGAGGACGAAAATGACCTAAATGGTCAACCAATGACACAAATGAACTTATTGGATGCACAAGGTTAGTTAAAAACCCTAATTGAACAAGAATAAGCCTAGGGAGGACGAAAATGACCTAAATGTTCGTCCAATGACACAAACACACCAATTGGATGCACAAGATTGCATAAAAACCCTAATTGGACAAGAATAAGCTTTGGGATGACGAAAATGACCTAAATGTTCGTCCAATGACACAAACACACCTATTGGATGCACAAGATTGCATAAAAACCCTAATTGGACAAGAATAAGCCTAGGGAGGACGAAAATGACCTAAATGTTCATCCAATGACACAAATGAACTTATTGGATGCACAAGATTGGTTAAAAACCCTAATTGGACAAGAATAAGCCTAGGGAGGACGAAAATGACCTAAATGTTCATCCAATGACACAAATGAACTTATTGGATGCACAAGATTGGTTAAAAACCCTAATTGGACAAGAATAAGCCTAGGGAGGACGAAAATGACCTAAATGTTCGTCCAATGACACAAACGCACCAATTGTATGCACAAGATTGCATAAAAACCCTAATTGGACAAGAATAAGCCTAGGGAGGACGAAAATGACATAAATGTTCGTCCAATGACACAAACACACCTATTGGATGCACAAGATTGCATAAAAACCCTAATTGGACAAGAATAAGACTAGGGAGGAAGAAAATGACCTAAATGTTCATCCAATGACACAAATGGACTTATTGGATGCACAAGATTGGTTAAAAACCCTAATTGGACAAGAATAAGCCTAGGGAGGACGAAAATGACCTAAATGTTCATCCAATGACACAAATGAACTTATTGGATGCACAAGATTGGTTAAAAACCCTAATTGGACAAGAATAAGCCTAGGGAGGACGAAAATGACCTAAATGTTCGTCCAATGACACAAACACACGTATTGGATGCACAAGATTGCATCAAAACTCTAATTGGACAAGAATAAGACTAGGGAGGACGAAAATGACCTAAATGTTCCTCCAATGACACAAACACACCTATTGGATGCACAAGATTGCATAAAAACCCTAATTCGACAAGAATAAGACTAGGGAGGACGAAAATGACCTAAATGTTCCTCCAATGACACAAACACACCTATTGGATGCACAAGATTGCATAAAAACCCTAATTGGACAAGAATAAGACTAGGGAGGACGTAAATGACCTAAATGTTCCACCAATGACACAAATGAACTTATTGGATACACAAGGTTGGTTAAAAACCCTAATTGGACAAGAATAAGCCTAGGGAGGACGAAAATGACCTAAATGATCAACCAATGACACAAATGAACTTATTGGATGCACAAGGTTGGTTAAAAACCCTAATTGGACAAGAATAAGACTAGGGAGGACGAAAATGACCTAAATGTTCGTCCAATGACACAAACACACCTATTGGATGCAAAGGATTGCATAAAATGCCTAATTGGACAAGAATAAGCCTAGGGAGGCCGAAAATGACCTAAATGTTCGTCCAATGACACAAACACACCTATTGGATGCACAAGATTGTATAAAAACCCTAATTGGACAAGAACAAGCGTAGGGAGGACGAAAATGACCTAAATGTTCATCCAATGACACAAATGAACTTATTGGATGCACAAGATTGGTTAAAAACCCTAATTGGACAAGATTAAGCCTAGGGAGGACGTAAATGACCTAAATGTTCATCCAATGACACAAATGAACTTATTGGATGCACAAGATTGGTTAAAAACCCTAATTGGACAAGAATAAGCATAGGGAGGACGAAAATGACCTAAATGTTCATCCAATGACACAAACACACATATTGGATGCACAAGATTGCTTAAAACCCTAATTGGACAAGAATAAGACTAGGGATGACGAAAATGACCTAAATGTTCATCCAATGACACAAATGAACTTATTGGATGCACAAGATTGGTTAAAAACCCTAATTGGACAAGAATAAGCCTAGGGAGGACGAAAATGAGCTAAATGTTCGTCCAATGACTCAAACACACCTATTGGATGCACAAGATTGCATAAAAACCCTAATTGGACAAGAATAAGCCTAGGGAGGACGTAAATGACCTAAATGTTCATCCAATGACACAAATGAACTTATTGGATGCACAAGATTGGTTAAAAACCCTAATTGGACAAGAATAAGCATAGGGAGGACGAAAATGACCTAAATGTTCATCCAATGACACAAACACACATATTGGATGCACAAGATCGCTTAAAACCCTAATTGGACAAGAATAAGACTAGGGATGACGAAAATGACCTAAATGTTCATCCAATGACACAAATGAACTTATTGGATGCACAAGATTGGTTAAAAACCCTAATTGGACAAGAATAAGCCTAGGGAGGACGAAAATGAGCAAAATGTTCGTCCAATGACACAAACACACCTATTGGATGCACAAGATTGCATAAAAACCCTAATTGGACAAGAATAAGCCTAGGGAGGACGAAAATGACTTAAATGTTCATCCAATGACACAAACGAACTTATTGGAAGCACAAGATTGGTTAAAAACCCTAATTGGACAAGAATAAGCCTAGGGAGGACGAAAATGACCTAAATGTTCATCCAATGACACAAATGAACTTATTGGATGCACAAGATTGGTTAAAAACCCTAATTGGACAAGAATAAGCCTAGGGAGGACGAAAATGACCTAAATGTTCGTCCAATGACACAAACACACCTATTGGATCCACAAGATTGGTTAAAAACCCTAATCGGACAAGAATAAGACTAGGGAGGACGAAAATGACCTAAATGTTCATCCAATGACACAAATGAACTTATTGGATGCACAAGATTGGTTAAAAACCCTAATTGGACAAGAATAAGCCTAGGGAGGACGAAAATGACCTAAATGATCGTCCAATGACACAAACACACCTATTGGATGCACAAGATTGCATAAAAACCCTAATTGGACAAGAATAAGACTAGGGAGGACGAAAATGACCTAAATGTTCCTCCAATGACACAAACACACCTATTGGATGCACAAGATTGTATAAAAACCCTAATTCGACAAGAATAAGACTAGGGAGGACGAAAATGACCTAAATGTTCCTCCAATGACACAAACACACCTATTGGATGCACAAGATTGCATAAATACCCTAATTGGACAAGAATAAGACTAGGGAGGACGTAAATGACGTAAATGTTCCACCAATGACACAAATGAACTTATCGGATGCACAAGGTTGGTTAAAAACCCTAATTGGACAAGAATAAGCCTAGGGAGGACGAAAATGACCTAAATGTTCAACCAATGACACAAATGAACTTATTGGATGCACAAGGTTGGTTAAAAACCCTAATTGGACAAGAATAAGCCTAGTGAGGACGAAAATGACCTAAATGTTCGTCCAATGACACAAACACACCTATTGGATGCACAAGATTGCCTAAAAACCCTAATTGGACAAGAATAAGCCTAGGGAGGACGAAAATGTCCTAAATGTTCGTACAATGACACAAACACACCTATAGGATGCACAAGATTGCATAAAAACCCTAATTGCACAAGAACAAGCCTAGGGAGGACGAAAATGACCTAAATGTTCATCCAATGACACAAATGAACTTATTGGATGCACAAGATTGGTTAAAAACCCTAATTGGACAAGAATAAGCCTAGGGAGGACGTAAATGACCTAAATGTTCATCCAATGACACAAATGAACTTATTGGATGCACAAGATTGGTTAAACACCCTAATTGGACAAGATTAAGCATAGGGAGGACGGAAATGACCTAAATGTTCATCCAATGACACAAACCCACATATTGGATGCACAAGATTGCTTAAAACCCTAATTGGACAAGAATAAAACTAGGGATGACGAAAATGACCTAAATGTTCATCCAATGACACAAATGAACTTATTGGATGCACAAGATTGGTTAAAAACCCTAATTGGACAAGAATAAGCCTAGGGAGGACGAAAATGACCTAAATGTTCGTCCAATGACACAAACACACCTATTGGATGCACAAGATTGCATAAAAACCCTAATTGGACAAGAATAAGACTAGGGAGGACGTAAATGACCTAAATGTTCCACCAATGACACAAATGAACTTATTGGATGCACAAGGTTGGTTAAAAACCCTAATTGGACAAGAATAAGCCTAGGGAGGACGAAAATGACCTAAATGTTCAACCAATGACACAAATGAACTTATTGGATGCACAAGGTTGGTTAAAAACCCTAATTGGACAAGAATAAGCCTAGGGAGGACGAAAATGACCTAAATGTTCGTCCAATGACACAAACACACCTATTGGATGCACATGATTGCCTTAAAACCCTAATCGAACAAGAATAAGCCTAGGGATGACGAAAATGACCTAAATGTTCGTCCAATGACACAAACACACCTATTGGATGCACAAGATTGCATAAAAACCCTAATTGGACAAGAATAAGACTAGGGAGGACGAAAATGACCTAAATGTTCCTCCAATGACACAAACACACCTATTGGATGCACAAGATTGCATAAAAATCCTAATTCGACAAGAATAAGACTAGGGAGGACAAAAATGACCTAAATGTTCATCCAATGACACAAATGAGCTTATTGGATGCACAAGAGTGGTTAAAAACCCTAATTGGACAAGAATAAGCCTAGGGAGGACGAAAATGACCTAAATGTTCGTCCAATGACACAAACACACCTATTGGATGCACAAGATTGCATAAAAACCCTAATTGGACAAGAATAAGACTAGGGAGGACGAAAATGACCTAAATGTTCCTCCAATGACACAAACACACCTATTGGATGCACAAGATTGTATAAAAACCCTAATTCGACAAGAATAAGACTAGGGAGGACGAAAATGACCTAAATGTTCCTCCAATGACAAAAACACACCTATTGGATGCACAAGATAGCATAAAAACCCTAATTGGACAAGAATAAGACTAGGGAGGACGTAAATGACCTAAATGTTCCACCAATGACACAAATGAACTTATTGGATGCACAAGGTTGGTTAAAAACCCTAATTGGACAAGAATAAGCCTAGGGAGGACGAAAATGACCTAAATGTTCATCCAATGACACAAACACACATATTGGATGCACATGATTGCATAAAAACCCTAATTGGACAAGAATAAGCCTAGGGAGGACGAAAATGATCTAAATGTTCGTCCAATGACACAAACACACCTATAGGATGCACAAGATTGCATAAAAACCCTAATTGGACAAGAACAAGCCTAGGGAGGACGAAAATGACCTAAATGTTCATCCAATGACACAAATGAACTTATTGGATGCACAAGATTGGTTAAAAACCATTATTGGACAAGAATAAGCCTAGGGAGGACGTATATGACCTAAATGTTCATCCAATGACACAAATGAACTTATTGGATGCACAAGATTGGTTAAAAACCCTAATTGGATAAGAATAAGCATAGGGAGGACGAAAATGACCTAAATGTTCATCTAATGACACAAACACACATATTGGATGCACAAGATTGCATAAAAACCCTAATTGGACAAGAATAAGACTAGGGAGGATGTAAATGACCTAAATGTTTAAGCAATGACACAAATGAACTTATTGGATGCACAAGGTTGGTTAAAAACCCTAATTGGACAAGAACAAGCCTAGGGAGGACGAAAATGACCTAAATGTTCATCCAATGACACAAATGTACTTATTGGATGCACAAGATTGGTTAAAAACCCTAATTGGACAAGAATAAGCCTAGGGAGGACGTAAATGACCTAAATGTTCATCCAATGACACAAATGAACTTATTGGATGCACAAGATTGGTTAAAAACCCTAATTGGACAAGAATAAGCATAGGGAGGACGAAAATGACCTAAATGTTCATCCAATGACACAAACACACATATTGGATGCACAAGATTGCTTAAAACCCTAATTGGACAAGAATAAGACTAGGGATGACGAAAATGACCTAAATGTTCATCCAATGACACAAATGAACTTATTGGATGCACAAGATTGGTTAAAAACCCTAATTGGACAAGAATAAGCCTAGGGAGGACGAAAATGAGCTAAATGTTCATCAAATGACACAAACACACCTATTGGATGCACAAGATTGCATAAAAACCCTAATTGGACAAGAATAAGCCTAGGGAGGACGAAAATGACCTAAATGTTCATCCAATGACACAAATGAACTTATTGGATGCACAAGATTGGTTAAAAACCCTAATTGGACAAGAATAAGCATAGGGAGGACGAAAATGACCTAAATGTTCATCCAATGACACAAACACACATATTGGATGCACAAGATTGCTTAAAAACCTAATTGGACAAGAATAAAACTAGGGATGACGAAAATGACCTAAATGTTCATCCAATGACACAAATGAACTTATTGGATGCACAAGATTGGTTAAAAACCCTAATTGGACAAGAATAAGCCTAGGGAGGACGAAAATGACCTAAATGTTCATCCAATGACACAAACACACATATTAGATGCACCAGATTGCTTAAAACCCTAATTGGACAAGAATAAGCCTAGGGAGGACGAAAATGACCTAAATGTTCGTCCAATGACACAAACACACCTATTGGATGCACAAGATTGCATAAAAACCCTAATTGGACAAGAATAAGACTAGGGAGGACGAAAATGACCTAAATGTTCATCCAATGACAAAAATGAACTTATTGGATGCACAAGATTGGTTAAAAACCCTAATTGGACAAGAATAAGCATAGGGAGGACGAAAATGACCTAAATGTTCGTCCAATGACACAAACACACCTATTGGATGCACAAGATTGCATAAAAACCCTAATTGGACAAGAATAAGCCTAGGGAGGAAGTAAATGACCTAAATGTTCATCCAATGACACAAATGAACTTATTGGATGCACAAGATTGGTTAAAAACCCTAATTGGACAAGAATAAGCATAGGGAGGACGAAAATGACCTAAATGTTCATCCAATGACACAAACACACATATTGGATGCACAAGATTGCTTAAAACCCTAATTGGACAAGAATAAGACTAGGAATGACGAAAATGACCTAAATGTTCATCCAATGAAACAAATGAACTTATTGGATGCACAAGATTGGTTAAAAACCCTAATTGGACAAGAATAAGCCTAGGGAGGACGAAAATGACCTAAATGTTCGTCCAATGACACAAACACCCCTATTGGATGCACAAGATTGCATAAAAACCCTAATTGGACAAGAATAAGCCTAGGGAGGATGAAAATGACCTAATTGTTTGCCAATGACACAAACACACCTATAGGATGCACAAGATTGCATAAAAACCCTAATTGGACAAGAACAAGCCTAGGGAGGACGAAAATGACCTAAATGTTCATCCAATGACACAAATGAACTTATTGGATGCACAAGATTGGTTAAAAACCCTAATTGGACAAGAATAAGCCTAGGGAGGACTTAAATGACCTAAATGTTCATCCAATGACACAAATGAACTTATTGGATGCACAAGATTGGTTAAAAACCCTAATTGGACAAGAATAAGCATATGGAGGACGTAAATGACCTAAATGTTCATCCAATGACACAAACACACATATTGGATGCACAAGATTGCTTAAAACCCTTATTGGACAAGAATAAGACTAGGGATGACGAAAATGACCTAAATGTTCATCCAATGACACAAATGAACTTATTGGATGCACAAGATTGGTTAAAAACCCTAATTGGACAAGAATAAGCCTAGGGAGGACGAAAATGACCTAAATGTTCGTCCAATGACACAAACACACCTATTGGATGCACAAGATTGCAGAAAAACCCTAATTGGACAAGAATAAGACTAGGGAGGACGTAAATGACCTAAATGTTCCACCAATGACACAAATGAACTTATTGGATGCACAAGGTTGGTTAAAAACCCTAATTGGACAAGAATAAGCCTAGGGAGGACGAAAATGACCTAAATGTTCAACCAATGACACAAATGAACTTATTGGATGCACAAGGTTGGTTAAAACCCTAATTGGACAAGAATAAGCCTAGGGAGGACGAAAATGACCTAAATGTTCGTCCAATGACACAAACACACCTATAGGATGCACAAGAATGCATAAAAACCCTAATTGGACAAGAACAAGCCTAGGGAGGACGTAAATGACCTAAATGTTCCTCCAATGACACAAACACACCTATTGGATGCACAAGATTGAATAAAAACCCTAATTGGACAAGAATAAGACTAGGGAGGACGTAAATGACCTAAATGTTCCACCAATGACACAAATGAACTTATTGGATGCACAAGGTTGGTTAAAAACCCTAATTGGACAAGAATAAGACTTGGGAGGACGAAAATGACCTAAATGTTCATCCAATGACACAAATGAACTTATTGGATGCACAAGAATGGTTAAAAACCCTAATTGGACAAGAGTAAGCCTAGGGAGGATGAAAATGACCTAAATGTTCGTCCAATGACACAAACACACCTATTTGATGAACAAGATTGCATAAAAACCCTAATTGGATAAGAATAAGACTAGGGAGGACGAAAATGACCTAAATGTTCCTCCAATGACACAAACACACCTATTGGATGCACAAGATTGCATAAAAACCCTAATTCGACAAGAATAAGACTAGGGAGGACGAAAATGACCTAAATGTTCATCCAATGAAACAAATGAACTTACTGGATGCACAAGATTGGTTAAAAACCCTAATTGGACAAGAATAAGCCTAGGGAGGACGAAAATGACCTAAATGTTCGTCCAATGACACAAACACACCTATTGGATGCACAAGATTGCATAAAAACCCTAATTGGACAAGAATAAGACTAGGGATGACGAAAATGACCTAAAAGTTCCTCCAATGACACAAACACACCTATTGGATGCACAAGATTGTATAAAAACCCTAATTCGACAAGAATAAGACTAGGGAGGACGAAAATGACCTAAATGTTCCCCCAATGACACAAACACACCTATTGGATGCACAAGATTGCATAAAAACCGTAATTGGACAAGAATAAGACTAGGGAGGACGTAAATGACCTAAATGTTCCACCAATGACACAAATGAACTTATTGGATGCACAAGGTTGGTTAAAAACCCTAATTGGACAAGAATAAGCCTAGGGAGGACGAAAATTACCTAAATGTTCAACCAATGACACAAATGAACTTATTGGATGCACAAGGTTGGTTAAAAACCCTAATTGGACAAGAATAAGCCTAGGGAGGACGTAAATGACCTAAATGTTCGTCCAATGACACAAACACACCTATTGGATGCACAAGATTGGTTAAAAACCCTAATTGGACAAGAATAAGCCTAGGGAGGACGAAAATGACCTAAATGTTCGTGCAATGACACAAACACACCTATTGGATGCACAA
Organism: Cicer pinnatifidum; assembly: GCA_037974775.1. Classification (NCBI taxonomy): domain Eukaryota; kingdom Viridiplantae; phylum Streptophyta; class Magnoliopsida; order Fabales; family Fabaceae; genus Cicer; species Cicer pinnatifidum. The sequence goes on from JBBPBR010000267.1 coordinate 17,512, forward strand.
GATTGCATAAAAACCCTAATTGGACAAGAATAAGACTAGGGAGGACGAAAATGACCTAAATGTTCATCCAATGACACAAATGAACTTATTGGATGCACAAGATTGGATAAAAACCCTAATTGAACAAGAATAAGCCTAGGGAGGACGAAAATGACCTAAATGTTCATCCAATGACACAAATGAACTTATTGGATGCACAAGATTGGTTAAAAACCCTAATTGGACAAGAATAAGCCTAGGGAGGACTAAAATGACCTAAATGTTCATCCAATGACACAAATGTACTTATTGGATGCACAAGATTAGTTAAAAACCCTAATTGGACAAGAATAAGCCTAGGGAGGACGAAAATGACCTAAATGTTCGTCCAATGACACAAACACACCTATTGGATGCACAATATTGCATAAAAACCCTAATTGGACAAGAATAAGACTAGGGAGGACGAAAATGACCTAAATGTTCATCCAATGACACAAATGAACTTGTTGGATGCACAAGATTGGTTAAAAACCCTAATTGGACAAGAATAAGCCTAGGGAGGACGAAAATGACCTAAATGTTCGTCCAATGACACAAACACACCTATTGGATGCACAAGATTGCATAAAAACCCTAATTGGACAAGAATAAGACTAGGGAGGACGAAAATGACCTAAATGTTCATCCAATGACACAAATGAACTTATTGGATGCACAAGATTGGTTAAAAACCCTAATTGGACAAGAATAAGTTAAGGGAGGAAGAAAATGACCTAAATGTTCGTCCAATGACACAAACACACCTATTGGATGCACAAGATTGCATAAAAACCCTAATTGGACAAGAATAAGACTAGGGAGGACGAAAATGACCTAAATGTTCCTCCATTGACACAAACACACCTATTGGATGCACAAGATTGCATAAAAACCCTCATTCGACAAGAATAAGACTAGGGAGGACGAAAATGACCTAAATGTTCCTCGAATGACACAAACACACCTATTGGATGCACAAGATTGCATAAAAACCCTAATTGGACAAGAATAAGACTAGGGAGGACGAAAATGACCTAAATGTTCATCCAATGACACAAATGAACTTATTGTATGCACAAGATTGGTTGAAAACCCTAATTGGACAAGAATAAGCATAGGGAGGTCGAAAATTACCTAAATGTTCATCCAATGACACAAACACACATATTGGATGCACAAGATTGCTTAAAACTCTAATTGGACAAGAATAAGCCTAGGGAGGACGTAAATGACCTAAATGTTCTTCCAATGACACAAATGAACTTATTGGATGCACAAGAATGGATAAAAACCCTAATTGGACAAGAATAAGCATAGGGAGGACGAAAATGACCTAAATGTTCATCCAATGACACAAACACACATATTGGATGCACAAGATTGCTTAAAACCCTAATTGGACAAGAATAAGACTAGGGATGACGAAAATGACCTAAATGTTCATCCAATGACACAAATGAACTTATTGGATGCACAAGATTGGTTAAAAACCCTAATTGGACAAGAATAAGACTAGGAAGGACGAAAATGACCTAAATGTTCATCCAATGACACAAATGAACTTATTGGATGCACAAGATTGGTTAAAAACCCTAATTGGACAAGAATAAGCCTAGGGAGGACGAAAATGACCTAAATGTTCGTCCAATGACACAAACACACCTATTGGATGCACAAGATTGCATAAAAACCCTAATTGGATAAGAATAAACCTAGGGAGGACGAAAATGACCTAAATGTTCCTCCAATGACACAAACACACCTATTGGATGCACAAGATTGCATAAAAACCCTAATTCGACAAGAATAAGACTAGGGAGGACGAAAATGACCTAAATGTTCATCCAATGACACAAATGAACTTATTGGATGCACAAGATTGGTTAAAAACCCTAATTGGACAAGAATAAGCCTAGGGAGGACGAAAATGACCTAAATGTTCGTCCAATGACACAAACACACCTATTGGATGCACAAGATTGCATAAAAACCCTAATTGGACAAGAATAAGACTAGGGAGGACGAAAATGACCTAAATTTTCCTCCAATGACACAAACACACCTATTGGATGCACAAGATTGCATAAAAACCCTAATTCGACAAGAATAAGACTAGGGAGGACGAAAATGACCAAAATGTTCCTCCAATGACACAAACACACATATTGGATACACAAGGTTGGTTAGAAACCCTAATTGGACAAGAATAAGCCTAGGGAGGACGAAAATGACCTAAATGTTCAACCAATGACACAAATGAACTTATTGGATGCACAAGGTTGGTTAAAAACCCTAATTGGACAAGAATAAGCCTAGGGAGGAAAAAAATGACCTAAATGTTCATCCAATGACACAAATGAACTTATTGGATGCACAAGATTGGTTAAAAACCCTAATTGGACAAGAATAAGCATAGGGAGGACGAAAATGACCTAAATGTTCATCCAATGACACAAACACACATATTGGATGCACAAGATTGATTAAAACCCTAATTGGACAAGAATAAGACTAGGGATGACGAAAATGACCTAAATGTTCATCCAATGACACAAATGAACTTATTGGATGCACAAGATTGGTTAAAAACCCTAATTGGACAAGAATAAGCCTAGGGAGGACGAAAATGACCTAAATGTTCGTCCAATGACACAAACACACCTATTGGATGCTCAAGATTGCATAAAAACCCTAATTGGAAAAGAATAAGACTAGGGAGGACGAAAATGACCTAAATGTTCATCCAATGACACAAATGAACTTATTGGATGCACAAGATTGGTTAAAAACCCTAATTGGACAAGAATAAGCCTAGGGAGGACGAAAATGACCTAAATGTTCGTCCAATGACACAAACACACCTATTGGATGCACAAGATTGCATAAAAACCCTAATTGGACAAGAATAAGACTAGGAAGGACGAAAATGACCTAAATGTTCGTCCAATGACACAAATGAACTTATTGGATGCACAAGATTGGTTAAAAACCCTAATTGGACAAGAATAAGCATAGAGAGGACGAAAATGACCTAAACGTTCATCCAATGACACAAACCCACATATTGGATGCACAAGATTGCTTAAAACCCTAATTGGACAAGAATAAGACTAGGGAGGACGAAAATGACCTAAATGTTCATCCAATGACACAAATGAACTTATTGGATGCACAAGATTGGTTAAAAACCCTAATTGGACAAGAATAAGCCTAGGGAGGACGAAAATGACCTAAATGTTCGTCCAATGACACAAACACACCTATTGGATGCACAAGATTGCATAAAAATCCTAATTGGATAAGAATAAGACTAGGGAGGACGAAAATGACCTAAATGTTCATCCAATGACACAAATGAACTTATTGGATGCACAAGATTGGTTAAAAACCCTAATTGGACAAGAATAAGCCTAGGGAGGACGTAAATGACCTAAATGTTCCACCAATGACACAAATGAACTTATTGGATGCACAAGTTTGGTTAAAAACCCTAATTGGACAAGAATAAGCCTAGGGAGGACGAAAATGACCTAAATGTTCAACCAATGACACAAATGAACTTATTGGATGCACAAGGTTGGTTAAAAACCCTAATTGAACAAGAATAAGCCTAGGGAGGACGAAAATAACCTAAATGTTCGTCCAATGACACAAATGAACTTATTGGATGCACAAGATTGGTTAAAAACCCTAATTGGACAAGAATAAGCCTAGGGAGGACGAAAATGACCTAAATGTTCGTCCAATGACACAAACACACCTATTGGATGCACAAGATTGCATAAAAACCCTAATTGGACAAGAATAAGCCTAGTGAGGACGAAAATGACCGAAATGTTCATCCAATGACACAAATGAACTTATTGGATGCACAAGATTGGTTAAAAACCCTAATTGTAAAAGAATAAGCCTAGGGAAGACGAAAATGACCTAAATGTTCATCCAATGACACAAATGAACTTATTGGATGCACAAGATTGGTTAAAAACCCTAATTGGACAAGAAAAAGCTCAGGGAGGACGAAAATGACCTAAATGTTCATCCAATGACACAAATGAACTTATTGGATGCACAAGATTGGTTAAAAACCCTAATTGGACAAGAATAAGCCTAGGGAGGACGAAAATGACCTAAATGTTCGTCCAATGACACAAACACACCTATTGGATGCACTAGATTGCATAAAAATCCTAATTGGACAAGAATAAGACTAGGGAGGACGAAAATGACCTAAATGTTCGTCCAATGACAAAAACACACCTATTGGATGCACAAGATTGCATAAAAACCCTAATTGGACAAGAATAAGCCTAGGGAGGACGAAAATGACCTAAATGTTCATCCAATGACACAAATGAACTTATTGGATGCACAAGATTGGTTAAAAACCCTAATTGGACAAGAATAAGCCTAGGGAGGACGAAAATGACCTAAATGTTCACACCTATTGACACAAACACAAATGAACTTATTGGACGCACAAGATTGGTTAAAAACCCTAATTATACAAGAATAAGCCTAGGGAGGACGAAAATGACCTAAATGTTCGTCCAATGACACAAACACACCTATTGGATGCACAAGATTGCATAAAAACCCTAATTGGACAAGAATAAGCCTAGGGAGGACGAAAATGACCTAAATGTTCATCCAATGACACAAATGAACTTATTGGATGCACAAGATTGGTTAAAAACCCTAATTGGACAAGAATAAGCCTAGGGAGGACGAAAATGACCTAAATTTTCGTCCAGTGACACAAACACACCTATTGGATGCACAAGATTGCATAAAAACCCTAATTGGACAAGAATAAGACTAGGGAGGACGAAAATGACCTAAATGTTCATCCAATGACAAAAATGAACTTATTGGATGCACAAGATTGGTTAAAAACCCTAATTGGACAAGAATAAGCATAGGGAGGACGAAAATGACCTAAATGTTCATCCAATGACACAAACCCACATATTGGATGCACAAGATTGCTTAAAACCCTAATTGGACAAGAATAAGACTAGGGAGGACGAAAATGACCTAAATGTTCATCCAATGACACAAATGAACTTATTGAATGCACAACATTGGTTAAAAACCCTAATCGGACAAGAATAAGCCTAGGGAGGACGAAAATGACCTAAATGTTCGTCCAATGACACAAACACACCTATTGGATGCACAAGATTGCATAAAAACCCTAATTGGACAAGAATAAGAATAGGAAGGACGAAAATGACCTAAATGTTCCTCCAATGACACAAACACACCTATTGGATGCACAAGATTGCATAAAAACCCTAATTGGACAAGAATAAAACTAGGGAGGACGAAAATGACCTAAATGTTCATCCAATGACACAAATGAACTTGTTGGATGCACAAGATTGGTTAAAAACCCTAATTGGACAAGAATAAGTTTAGGGAGGACGAAAATGACCTAAATGTTCGTCCAATGACACAAACACACCTATTGGATGCACAAGATTGCATAAAAACCCTAATTGGACAAGAATAAGACTAGGGAGGACGAAAATGACCTAAATGTTCCTCCATTGACACAAACACACCTATTGGATGCACAAGATTGCATAAAAACCCTAATTCGACAAGAATAATACTAGGGAGGACGAAAATGACCTAAATGTTCATCCAATGACACAAATGAACTTATTGGATGCACAAGATTGGTTAAAAACCCTAATTGGACAAGAATAAGCCTAGGGAGGACGAAAATGACCTAAATGTTCGTCCAATGACACAAACACACCTATTGGATGCACAAGATTGCGTAAAAACCCTAATTGGACAAGAATAAGACTAGGGAGGACGAAAATGTCCTAAATGTTCATCCAATGACATAAATGAACTTATTGGATGCACAAGATTGGTTAAAAACCCTAATTGGACAAGAATAAGCATAGGGAGAACGAAAATGACCTAAATGTTCGTCCAATGACACAAACCCAAATATTGGATGCACAAGATTGCTTAAAACCCTAATTGGACAAGAATAAGACTAGGGAGGACGAAAATGACCTAAATGTTCATCCAATGACACAAACACACCTATTTGATGCACAAGATTGCATAAATACCCTAATTGGACAAGAATAAGACTAGGGAGGACGTAAATGACCTAAATGTTCCACCAATGACACAAATGAACTTATTGGATGCACAAGGTTGGTTAAAAACCCTAATTAAACAAGAATAAGACTAGGGAGGACGAAAATGACCTAAATGTTCATCCAATGACACAAATGAACTTATTGGATGCACAAGATTGGTTAAAAACCCTAATTGGACAAGAATAAGCCTAGGGAGGACGAAAATGACATAAAAGTTCATCGAATGACACAAATGACTTTATTGGATGCACAAGATTGGTTAAAAACCCTAATTGGACAAGAATAAGCCTAGGGAGGACGAAAATGACCTAAATGTTCGTCCAATGACACAAACACACCTATTGGATGCACAAGATTGCATAAAAACCCTAATTGGACAAGAATAAGCCTAGGGAGGACGAAAATGACCTAAATGTTCATCCAATGACACAAATGAACTTATTGGATGCACAAGATTGGTTAAAAACCCTAATTGGACAAGAATAAGCCTAGGGAGGACGAAAATGACCTAAATGTTCATCCAATGACACAAATGAATTTATTGAATGCACAAGATTGGTTAAAAACCCTAATCGGACAAGAATAAGCCTAGCGAGGACGAAAATGACCTAAATGTTCTTTCAATGACACAAACACACCTATTGGATGCACAAGATTGCATAAAAACCCTAATTCGACAAGAATAAGACTAGGGAGGACGAAAATGACCTAAATGTTCCTCCAATGACACAAACACACCTATTGGATGCACAAGATTGCATAAAAACCCTAATTGGACAAGAATAAGACTAGGGAGGACGTAAATGACCTAAATGTTCCACCAATGACACAAATGAACTTATTGGATGCTCAAGGTTGGTTAAAAACCCTAATTGGATAAGAATAGGCCTAGGGAGAACGAAAATGACCTAAATGTTCATCCAATGACACAAATGAACTTATTGGATGCACAAGATTGGTTAAAAACCCTAATTGGACAAGAATAAGTCTAGGGAGGATGTAAATGACCTAAATGTTCATCCAATGACACAAACACACATATTGGATGCACAAGATTGCTTAAAACCATAATTGGACAAGAATAAGACTAGGGATGACGAAAATGACCTAAATGTTCATCCAATGACACAAATGAACTTATTGGATGCACAAGATTGGTTAAAAACCCTAATTGGACAAGAATAAGCCTAGGGAGGACGAAAATGACCTAAATGTTCGTCCAATGACACAAACACACCTATTGGATGCACATGATTGCATAAAAACCCTAATTGGACAATAATAAGACTAGGGAGGACGAAAATGACCTAAATGTTCCTCCAATGACACAAACACACCTATTAGATGCACAAGATTGCATAAAAACCCTAATTGGACAAGAATAAGACTAGGGAGGACGAAAATGACCTAAATGTACATCCAATGACACAAATGAACTTATTGGATGCACAAGATTGGTTAAAAACCCTAATTGAACAAGAATAAGCCTAGGGAGGACGAAAATGACCTAAATGTTCGTCCAATGACACAAACACACCTATTGGATGCACAAGATTGCATAAAAACCCTAATTGGACAAGAATAAGCCTAGGGAGGACGAAAATGACATAAATTATCGTCCAATGACACAAACACACCTATAGGATGCACAAGATTGCATAAAAACCCTAATTGGACAAGAACAAGCCTAGGGAGGACGAAAATGACCTAAATGTTCATCCAATGACACAAATGAACTTATTGGATGCACAAGATTGGTTAAAAACCCTAATTGGCCAAGAATAAGCCTAGGGAGGACGAAAATGACCTAAATGTTCGTCCAATGACACAAACACACCTATTGGATGCACAAGATTGCATAAAAACCCTAATTGGACAAGAATAAGACTAGGGAGGACGAAAATGACCTAAATGTTCCTCCAATGACACAAACACACCTATTGGATGCACAAGATTGCATAAAAACCCTAATTCGACAAGAATAAGACTAGGGAGGACGAAAATGACCTAAATGTTCCTCCAATGACACAAACACACCTATTGGATGTACAAGATTGCATAAAAACCCTAATTGGACAAGAATAAGACTAGGGAGGACGTAAATGACCTAAATGTTCCACCAATGACACAAATGAACTTATTGGATGCACAAGGTTGGTTAAAAACCCTAATTGGACAAGAATAAGCCTAGGGAGGACGAAAATAACCAAATTGTTCGTCCAATGACACAAACACACCTATTGGATGCACAGGATTGCATAAAAACCCTAATTGGACAGGAATTAGTCTAGGGAGGACGAAAATGACCTAAATGTTCGTCCAATGACACAAACACACCTCTAGGATGCACAAGATTGCATAAAAACCCTAATTGGACAAGAACAAGCCTAGGGAGGACGAAAATGACCTAAATGTTCATCCAATGACACAAATGAACTTATTGGATGCACAAGATTGGTTAAAAACCCTAATTGGAGAAGAATAAGCCTTGGGAGGACGTAAATGACCTAAATGTTCATCCAATGACACAAATGAACTTATTGGATGCACAAGATTGGTTAAAAACCCTAATTGGACTAGAATAAGCATAGGGAGGACGAAAATGACCTAAATGTTCATCCAATGACACAAACACACATATTGGATGCACAAGATTGCTTAAAACCCTAATTGGACAAGAATAAGACTAGGGATGACGAAAATGACCTAAATGTTCATCCAATGACACAAATGAACTTATTGGATGCACAAGATTGGTTAAAAACCCTAATTGGACAAGAATAAGCCTAGGGAGGACGAAAATGACCTAAATGTTCGTCCAATGACACAAACACACCTATTGGATGCACAAGATTGAATAAAAACCCTAATTGGACAAGAATAAGCATAGGGAGGACGAAAATGACCTAAATGTTCGTCCAATGACACAAACACACCTATAGGATGCACAAGATTGCATAAAAACCCTAATTGGACAAGAACCAGCCTAGGGAGGACGAAAATGATCTAAATGTTCATCCAATGACACAAATGAACTTATTGGATGCACAAGATTGGTTAAAAACCCTAATTGGACAAGAATAAGCCTAGGGAGGACTTAAATGACCTAAATGTTCATCCAATGACACAAATGAACTTATTGGATGCACAAGATTGGTTAAAAACCCTAATTGGACAAGAATAAGCATAGGGAGGACAAAAATGACCTAAATGTTCATCCAATGACACAAACACACATATTGGATGCACAAGATTGCTTAAAACCCTAATTGGACAAGAATAAGACTAGGGATGACGAAAATGACCTAAATGTTCATCCAATGACACAAATGAACTTATTGGATGCACAAGATTGGTTAAAAACCCTAATTGGGCAAGAATAAGCCTAGGGTGGACGAAAATGACCTAAATGTTCGTCCAATGACACAAACACACTTATTGGATGCACAAGATTGCAAAAAAACCCTAATTGGACAAGAATAAGACTAGGGAGGACGAAAATGACCTAAATGTTCCTCCAATGACACAAACACACCTATTGGATGCACAAGATTGCATAAAAACCCTAATTGGACAAGAATAAGACTAGGGAGGACGAAAATGACCTAAATGTTCATCCAATGACACAAATAAACTTATTGGATGCACAAGATTGGTTAAAAACCCTAATTGGAAAAGAATAAGTTTAGGGAGGACGAAAATGACCTAAATGTTCGTCCAATGACACAAACACACCTATTGGATGCACAAGATTGCATAAAAACCCTAATTGGACAAGAATAAGACTAGGGAGGACGAAAATGACCTAAATGTTCCTCCATTGACACAAACACACCTATTGGATGCACAAGATTGCATAAAAACCCTAATTCGACAAGAATAAGACTAGGGAGGACGAAAATGACCTAAATGTTCATCCAATGAAACAAATGAACTTATTGGATGCACAAGATTGGTTAAAAACCCTAATTGGACAAAAATAAGCCTAGGGAGGACGAAAATGACCTAAATGTTCGTCCAATAACACAAACACACCTATTGGATGCACAAGATTGCATAAAAACCCAAATTGGACAAGAATAAGACTAGGGAGGACGTAAATGACCAAAATGTTCCACCAATGACACAAATGAACTTATTGGATGCACAAGGTTGGTTAAAAACCCTAATTGGACAAGAATAAGCCTAGGGAGGACGAAAATTACCTAAATGTTCAACCAATGACACAAATGAACTTATTGGATGCACAAGGTTGGTTAAAAACCCTAATTGGACAAGAATAAGCCTAGGTAGGAGGAAAATGACCTAAATGTTCGTCCAATGACACAAACATACCTATTGGATGCACAGGATTGCATAAAAACCCTAATTGGACAAGAATAAGCCTAGGGAGGACGAAAATGACCTAAATGTTCGTCCAATGACACAAACACACCTATAGGATGCACAAGATTGCATAAAAACCCTAATTGGACAAGAACAAGCCTAGGGAGGACGAAAATGACCTAAATGTTCATCCAATGACACAAATGAACTTATTGGATGCACAAGATTGGTTAAAAACCCTAATTGGACAAGAATAAGCATAGGGAGGACGAAAATGACCTAAATGTTCATCCAATGACACAAACACACATATTGGATGCACAAGATTGCTTAAAACCCTAATTGGACAAGAATAAGACTAGGGATGACGAAAATGACCTAAATGTTCATCCAATGACACAAATGAACTTATTGGATGCACAAGATTGGTTAAAAACCCTTATTGGACAAGAATAAGCCTAGGGAGGACGAAAATGCCCTAAATGTTGGTCCAATGACACAAACACACTTATTGGATGCACAAGATTGCAAAAAAACCCTAATTGGACAAGAATAAGACTAGGGAGGACGAAAATGACCTAAATGTTCCTCCAATGACACAAACAAACCTATTGGATGCACAAGATTGCATAAAAACCCTAATTGGACAAGAATAAGACTAGGGAGGACGAAAATGACCTAAATGTTCATCCAATGACACAAATGAACTTATTGAATGCACAAGATTGGTTAAAAACCCTAATCAGACAAGAATAAGCCTAGGGAGGATGAAAATGACCTAAATGTTCTTCCAATGACACAAACACACCTATTGGATGCACAAGATTGCATAAAAACCCTAATTGGACAAGAATAAGACTAGGGAGGACGAAAATGACCTAAATGTTCCTCCAATGACACAAACACACCTATTGGATGCACAAGATTGCATAAAAACCCTAATTGGACAAGAATAAGTCTAGGGAGGACAAAAATGACCTAAATGTTCATCCAATGACACAAATGAACTTATTGAATGCACAAGATTGGTTAAAAACCCTAATTGGACAAGAATAAGCATAGGGAGGACGAAAATGACCTAAACGTTCATCCAATGACACAAACCCACATATTGGATGAACAAGATTGCTTAAAACCCTAATTGGACAAGAATAAGACTAGGGAGGACGAAAATGACCTAAATGTTCATCCAATGACACAAATGAACTTATTGGATGCACAAGATTGGTTAAAAACCCTAATTGGACAAGAATAAGCCTAGGGAGGACGAAAATGACCTAAATGTTCGTCCAATGACACAAACACACCTATTGGATGCAAAGGATTGCATACAAACCCTAATTGGACAAGAATAAGCCTAGGGAGGACGAAAATGACCTAAATGTTCATCCAATGACACAAATGAACTTATTGGATACACAAGGTTTGTTAAAAACCCTAATTGGACAAGAATAAGCATAGGGAGGACGAAAATGACCTAAACGTTCATCCAATGACACAAACCCACATATTGGATGCACAACATTGCTTAAAACCCTAATTGGACAAGAATAAGACTAGGGAGGACGAAAATGACCTAAATGTTCATCCAATGACACAAATGAACTTATTGAATGCACAAGATTGGTTAAAAACCCTAATCGGACAAGAATAAGTCTAGGGAGGACGAAAATGACCTAAATGTTCGTCCAATGACACAAACACACCTATTGGATGCACAAGATTGCATAAAAACCCTAATTGGACAAGAATAAGACTAGGGAGGACGAAAATGACCTAAATGTTCCTCCAATGACACAAACACACCTATTGGATGCACAAGATTGCATAAAAACCCTAATTGGACAAGAATAAGACTAGGGAGGACGAAAATGACCTAAATGTTCATCCAATGATGCAAATGAACTTATTGATTGCACAAGATTGGTTAAAAACCCTAATCGGACAAGAATAAGCATAGGGAGGACGAAAATGACCTAAATGTTCGTCCAATGACACAAACACACCTATTGGATGCACAAGATTGCATAAAAACCCTAATTGGACAAGAATAAGACTAGGGAGGACGAAAATGACCTAAATGTTCCTCCAATGACACAAATGAACTTATTGGATGCACAAGATTGGTTAAAAACCCTAATTGGACAAGAATAAGCCTAGGGAGGACGAAAATGACCTAAATGTTCGTCCAATGACACAAACACACCTATTGGATGCACAAGATTGCATAAAAACCCTAATGGGACAAGAATAAGACTAGGGAGGACGAAAATGACCTAAATGTTCCTCCAATGACACAAACACACCTATTGGATGCACAAGATTGCATAAAAACCCTAATTGGACAAGAATAAGACTAGGGAGGACGAAAATGACCTAAATGTTCATCCAATGACACAAACACACCTATAGGATGCACAAGATTGCATAAAAACCCTAATTGGACAAGAACAAGCCTAGGGAGGACGAAAATGACCTAAATGTTCATCCAATGACACAAATGAACTTATTGGATGCACAAGATTGGTTAAAAACACTAATTGGACAAGAATAAGCCTAGGGAGGACGTATATGACCTAAATGTTCATCCAATGACACAAATGAACTTATTGGATGCACAAGATTGGTTAAAAACCCTAATTGGACAAGAATAAGCATAGGGAGGACGAAAATGACCTAAATGTTCATCCAATGACACAAACACACATATTGGATGCACAAGATTGCTTAAAACCCTAATTGGACAAGAATAAGACTAGGGATGACGAAAATGACCTAAATGTTCATCCAATGACACAAATGAACATATTGGATGCACAAGATTGGTTAAAAACCCTAATTGGACAAGAATAAGCCTAGGGAGGACGAAAATGACCTAAATGTTAGTCCAATGACACAAACACACCTATTGGATGCACAAGATTGCATAAAAACCCTAATTGGACAAGAATAAGATTAGGGAGGACGAAAATGACCTAAATGTTCCTCCAATGACACAAACACACCTATTGGATGCACAAGATTGTATAAAAACCCTAATTCGACAAGAATAAGACTAGGGAGGACGAAAATGACCTAAATGTTCATCCAATGACACAAATGAACTTATTGGATGCACAAGATTGGTTCAAAACCCTAATTGGACAAGAATAAGCCTAGGGAGGATGAAAATGACCTAAATGTTCAACCAATGACACAAATGAACTTATTGGATGCACAAGGTTGGTTAAAAACCCTAATTGGACAAGAATAAGCCTAGGGAGGACGAAAATGACCTAAATGTTCGTCCAATGACACAAACACACCTATTGGATGCACAGGATTGCCTAAAAACCCTAATTGGACAAGAATAAGCCTAAGGAGGACGAAAATGACCTAAATGTTCGTCCAATGACACAAACACAACTATAGGATGCACAAGATTGCATAAAAACCCTAATTGGACAAGAACAAGCCTAGGGAGGACGAAAATGACCTAAATGTTCATCCAATGACACAAATGGACTTATTGGATGCACAAGATTGGTTAAAAACCCTAATTGGACAAGAATAAGCCTAGGGAGGACGCAAATGACCTAAATGTTCGTCCAATGACACAAATGAACTTGTTGGATGCACAAGATTGTTTAAAAACCCTAATTGGACAAGAATAAGCATAGGGAGGACGAAAATGACCTAAATGTTCATCCAATGACACAAACACACATATTGGATGCACAAGATTGCCTAAAACCCTAATTGGACAAGAATAAGACTAGGGATGAATAAAATTACCTAAATGTTCATCCAATGACACAAATGAACTTATTGGATGCACAAGATTGGTTACAAACCCTAATTGGACAAGAATAAGCCTAAGGAGGACGAAAATGACCTAAATGTTCGTCCAATGACACAAACACACCTATTGGATGTACAAGATTGCATAAAAACCCTAATTGGACAAGAATAAGACTAGGGAGGACGAAAATGACCTAAATGTTCCTCCAATGACACAAACACACCTATTGGATGCACAAGATTGCATAAAAACCCTAATTCGACAAGAATAAGACTAGGGAGGACGAAAATGACCTAAATGTTCATCCAATGACACAAATGAACTTATTGGATGCACAAGATTGGTTAAAAACCCTAATTAGACAAGAATAAGCCTAGGGAGGACGAAAATGACCTAAATGTTCGTCGAATGACACAAACACACCTATTGGATGCACAAGATTGCATAAAAACCCTAATTCGACAAGAATAAGACTAGGGAGGACGAAAATGACCTAAATGTTCATCCAATGAAACAAATGAACTTATTGGATGCACAAGATTGGTTAAAAACCCTAATTGGACAAGAATAAGCCTAGGGAGGACGAAAATTACCTAAATGTTCAACCAATGACACAAATGAACTTATTGGATGCACAAGGTTGGTTAAAAACCCTAATTGGACAAGAATAAGCATAGGGAGGACGAAAATGACCTAAATGTTCGTCCAATGACACAAAAACACATATTGGATGCACAAGATTGCTTAAAACCCTAATTGGACAAGAATAAGACTAGGGAGGACGAAAATGACCTAAATGTTCATCCAATGACACAAATGAACTTATTGGATGCACAAGATTGGTTAAAAACCCTAATTGGACAAGAATAAGCCTAAGGAGGACGAAAATGACCTAAATGTTCGTCCAATGACACAAACACACTTATTGGATGCACAAGATTGCAAAAAAACCCTAATTGGACAAGAATAAGACTAGGGAGGACGAAAATGACCTAAATGTTCCTCCAATGACACAAACACACCTATTGGATGCACAAGATTGCATAAAAACCCTAATTGGACAACAATAAGACTAGGGAGGACGAAAATGACCTAAATGTTCATCTAATGACACAAATGAACTTATTGGATGCACAAGATTGGTTAAAAACCCTAATTGGACAAGAATAAGTTTAGGGAGGACGAAAATGACCTAAATGTTCGTCCAATGACACAAACACACCTATTGGATGCACAAGATTGCATAAAAACCCTAATTGGACAAGAATAAGACTAGGGAGGACGAAAATGACCTAAATGTTCCTCCATTGACACAAACACACGTATTGGATGCACAAGATTGCATAAAAACCCTAATTCGACAAGAATAAGACTAGGGAGGACGAAAATGACCTAAATGTTCATCCAATGAAACAAATGAACTTATTGGATGCACAAGATTGGTTAAAAACCCTAATTGGACAAGAATAAGCCTAGGGAGGACGAAAATGACCTAAATGTTCGTCCAATGACACAAACACCCCTATTGGATGCACAAGATTGCATAAAAACCTTTATTGGACAAGAATAAGCCTAGGGAGGATGAAAATGACCTAAATGTTTGCCAATGACACAAACACACCTATAGGATGCACAAGATTGCATAAAAACCCTAATTGGACAAGAACAAGCCTAGGGAGGACGAAAATGACCTAAATGTTCATCCAATGACACAAATGAACTTATTGGATGCACAAGATTGGTTAAAAACCCTAATTGGACAAGAATAAGCCTAGGGAGGACTTAAATGACCTAAATGTTCATCCAATGACACAAATGAACTTATTGGATGCACAAGATTGGTTAAAAACCCTACTTGGACAAGAATAAGCTTATGGAGGACGAAAATGACCTAAATGTTCATCCAATGACACAAACACACATATTGGATGCACAAGATTGCTTAAAACCCTAATTGGACAAGAATAAGACTAGGGATGACGAAAATGACCTAAATGTTCATCCAATGACACAAATGAACTTATTGGATGCACAAGATTGGTTAAAAACCCTAATTGGACAAGAATAAGCCTAGGGAGGACGAAAATGACCTAAATGTTCGTCCAATGACACAAACACACCTATTGGATGCACAGGATTGCCTAAAAACCCTAATTGGACAAGAATAAGCCTAGGGAGGACGAAAATGACCTAAATGTTCGTACAATGACACAAACACACCTATTGGATGCACAAGATTGCATAAAAACCCTAATTGGACAAGAACAAGCCTAGGGAGGATGAAAATGACCTAAATGTTCATCCAATGACACAAATGAACTTATTGGATGCACAAGATTGGTTAAAAACCCTAATTGGACAAGAATAAGCCTAGGGAGGACGTAAATGACCTAAATGTTCATCCAATGACACAAACACACCTATTGGATGCACAAGATTGCATAAAAACCCTAATTCGACAAGAATAAGACTAGGGAGGACGAAAATGACCTAAATATTCATCCAATGACACAAATAAACTTATTGGATGCACAAGATTTGTTAAAAACCCTAATTGGACAAGAATATGCCTAGGGAGGACGTAAATGACCTAAATGTTCATCCAATTACACAAATGAACTTATTGGATGCACAAGATTGGTTAAAAACCCTAATTGGACAAGAATAAGCATAGGGAGGACGAAAATGACCTAAATGTTCATCCAATGACACAAACACACATATTGGATGCACAAGATTGCTTAAAACCCTAATTGGACAAGAATAAAACTAGGGATGACGAAAATGACCTAAATGTTCATCCAATGACACAAATGAACTTATTGGATACACAAGATTGGTTAAAAACCCTAATTGGACAAGAATAAGCCTAGGGAGGACGAAAATGACCTAAATGTTCGTCCAATGACACAAACACACCTATAGGATGCACAAGATTGCATAAAAACCCTAATTGGACAAGAACAAGCCTAGGGAGGACGAAAATGACCTAAATATTCATCCAATGACACAAATGAACTTATTGGATGCACAAGATTGGTTAAAAACCATAATTGGACAAGAATAAGCCTAGGGAGGACGTAAATGACCTAAATGTTCATCCAATGACACAAATGAACTTATTGGATGCACAAGATTGGTTAAAAACCCTAATTGGACAAGAATAAGCATAGGGAGGACGAAAATGACCTACATGTTCATCCAATGACACAAACACACATATTGGATGCACAAGATTGCTTAAAACCCTAATTGGACAAGAATAAGACTAGGGATGACGAAAATGACCTAAATGTTCATCCAATGACACAAATGAACTTATTGGATGCACAAGATTGGTTAAAAACCCTAATTGGACAAGAATAAGCCTAGGGAGGACGAAAATGACCTAAATGTTCGTCCAATGACACAAACACACCTGTTGGATGCACAAGATTGCATAAAAATCCTAATTGGACAAGAATAAGACTAGGGAGGACGTAAATGACCTAAATGTTCCACCAATGACACAAATGAACTTATTTGATGCACAAGTTTGGTTAAAAACCCTAATTGGACAAGAATAAGCCTAGGGAGGACGAAAATGACCTAAATGTTCAACCAATGACACAAATGAACTTATTGAATGCACAAGGTTGGTTAAAAACCCTAATTGGACAAGAATACGCCTAGGGAGGACGAAAATGACCTAAATGTTCGTCCAATGACACAAACAAACCTATTGGATGCACAGGATTGCCTAAAAACCCTAATCGGACAAAAATAAGCCTAGGGAGGACGAAAATGACCTAAATGTTCGTCCAATGACACAAACACACCTATTCGATGCACAAGATTGCATAAAAACCCTAATTGGACAAGAATAAGACTAGGGAGGACGAAAATGACCTAAATGTTCCTCCAATGACACAAACACACCTATTGGATGCACAAGATTGTATAAAAACCCTAATTCGACAAGAATAAGACTAGGGAGGACGAAAATGACTTAAATGTTCCTCCAATGACACAAACACACCTATTGGATGCACAAGATTGTATAAAAACCCTAATTGGACAAGAATAAGACTAGGGAGAACGTAAATGACCTAAATGTTCCACCAATGACACAAATGAACTTATTGGATGCACAAGGTTGGTTAAAAACCCTAGTTGGACAAGAATAAGCCTAGGGAGGACGAAAATGACCTAAATGTTCAACCAATGACACAAATGAACTTATTGGATGCACAAGGTTGGTTAAAAACCCTAATTGGACAAGAATAAGCCTAGGGAGGACGAAAATGACCTAAATGTTCGTCCAATGACGCAAACACACCTATTGGATGCACAGGATTGCCTAATAACCCTAATTGGACAAGAATAAGCCTAGGGAGGACGAAAATGACCTAAATGTTCGTCCAATGACACAAACACACCTATAGGATGCACAAGATTGCATAAAAACCCTAATTGGACAAGAACAAGCCTAGGGAGGACGAAAATGACCTAAATATTCATCCAATGACACAAATGAACTTATTGGATGCACAAGATTGGTTAAAAACCCTAATTGGACAAGAATAAGCCTAGGGAGGACGAAAATGACCTAAATGTTCGTCCAATGATACAAACACACCTATTGGATGCACAAGATTGCATAAAAACCCTAATTGGACAAGAATAAGCCTAGGGAGGACGAAAATGACCTAAATGTTCATCCAATGACACAAATGAACTTATTGGATGCACAAGATTGGTTAAAAACCCTAATTGGACAAGAATAAGCCTAGGGAGGACGTAAATGACCTAAATGTTCATCCAATGACACAAATGAACTTATTGGATGCACATGATTGGTTAAAAACCCTAATTGGACAAGAATAAGCATAGGGAGGACGAAAATGACCTAAATGTTCATCCAATGACACAAACACACATATTGGATGCGCAAGATTGCTTAAAACCCTAATTGGACAAGAATAAGACTAGGGATGACGAAAATGACCTAAATGTTCATCCAATGACACAAATGAACTTATTGGATGCACAAGATTGGTTAAAAACCCTAATTGGACAAGAATAAGCCTAGGGAGGAGGAAAATGACCTAAATGTTCGTCCAATGATACAAACACACCTATTGGATGCACAACATTGCATAAAAACCCTAATTGGACAAGAATAAGACTAGGGAGGACGAAAATGACCTAAATGTTCCTCAAATGACACAAACACACCTATTGGATGCACAAGATTGCATAAAAACCCTAATTGGACAAGAATAAGACTAGGGAGGAAGAAAATGACCTAAATGTTCATCCAATGACACAAATGAACTTATTGGATGCACAAGATTGGTTAAAAACCCTAATTGGACAAGAATAAGCCTAGGGAGGACGAAAATGACCTAAATGTTCGTCCAATGACACATACACACCTATTGGATGCACAAGATTGCATAAAAACCCTAATTGGACAAGAATAAGCCTAGGGAGGACGAAAATGACCTAAATGTTCATCCAATGACACAAATGAACTTATTGGATGCACAAGATTGGTTAAAAACCCTAATTGGACAAGAATAAGCCTAGGGAGGACGAAAATGACCTAAATGTTCACACCTATTGACACAAACACAAATGAACTTATTGGACGCACAAGATTGGTTAAAAACCCTAATTATACAAGAATAAGCCTAGGGAGGACGAAAATGACCTAAATGTTCGTCCAATGACACAAACACACCTATTGGATGCACAAGATTGCATAAAAACCCTAATTGGACAAGAATAAGCCTAGGGAGGACGAAAATGACCTAAATGTTCATCCAATGACACAAATGAACTTATTGGATGCACAAGATTGGTTAAAAACCCTAATTGGACAAGAATAAGCCTAGGGAGGACGAAAATGACCTAAATGTTCATCCAATGACACAAATGAACTTATTGGATGCACAAGATTGTTTAAAAACCCTAATTGGACAAGAATAAGCCTAGCGAGGACGAAAATGACCTTAATGTTCATCCAATGACACAAATGAACTTATTGGATGCACAAGATTGGTTGAAAACCTTAATTGGACAAGAATAAGCCTAGGGAGGACGAAAATGACCTAAATGTTCATCCAATGACACAAATGAACTTATTGGATGCACAAGATTGGTTAAAAACCCTAATTGGACAAGAATAAGCCTAGGGAGGACGAAAATGACCTAAATGTTCATCCAATGACACAAATGAACTTATTGGATGCACAAGATTGGTTAAAAACCCTAATTGGACAAGAATAAGCCTAGGGAGGACGAAAGTGACCTAAATGTTCGTCCAATGACACAAACACACCTATTGGATGCACAAGATTTCATAAAAACCCTAATTGGACAAGAATAAGCCTATGGAGGACGAAAATGACCTAAATGTTCATCCAATGACACAAATGAACTTATTGGATGCACAAGATTGGTTAAAAACCCTAATTGGACAAGAATAAGCCTAGGGAGGACGTAAATGACCTAAATGTTCGTCCAATGACACAAACACACCTATTGGATGCACAAGATTGCATAAAAACCCTAATTCGACAAGAATAAGACTAGGGAGGACGAAAATGACCTAAATGTTCATCCAATGAAACAAATGAACTTATTGGATGCACAAGATTGGTTAAAAACCCTAATTGGACAAGAATAAGCCTAGGGAGGACGAAAATGACCTAAATGTTCGTCCAATGACACTAACACACCTATTGGATGCACAAGATTGCATAAAAACCCTAATTGGACAAGAATAAGACTAGGGAGGACGAAAATGACCTAAATGTTCCTCCATTGACACAAACACACCTATTGGATGCACAAGATTGCATAAAAACCCTAATTCGACAAGAATAAGACTAGGGAGGACGAAAATGACCTAAATGTTCATCCAATGAAACAAATGAACTTATTGGATGCACAAGATTGGATAAAAACCCTAATTGGACAAGAATAAGCCTAGGGAGGACGAAAATGACCTAAATGTTCGTCCAATGACACAAACACCCCTATTGGATGCACAAGATTGCATAAAAACCCTAATTGGACAAGAATAAGCCTAGGGAGGATGAAAATGACCTAAATGTTTGCCAATGACACAAACACACCTATAGGATGCACAAGATTGCATAAAAACCCTAATTGGACAAGAACAAGCCTAGGGAGGACGAAAATGACCTAAATGTTCATCCAATGACACAAATGAACTTATTGGATGCACAAGATTGGTTAAAAACCCTAATTGGACAAGAATAAGCCTAGGGAGGACTTAAATGACCTAAATGTTCATCCAATGACACAAATGAACTTATTGGATGCACAAGATTGGTTAAAAACCCTACTTGGACAAGAATAAGCATATGGAGGACGAAAATGACCTAAATGTTCATCCAATGACACAAACACACATATTGGATGCACAAGATTGCTTAAAACCCTAATTGGACAAGAATAAGACTAGGGATGACGAAAATGACCTAAATGTTCATCCAATGACACAAATGAACTTATTGGATGCACAAGATTGGTTAAAAACCCTAATTGGACAAGAATAAGCCTAGGGAGGACGAAAATGACCTAAATGTTCGTCCAATGACACAAACACACCTATTGGATGCACAAGATTGCCTAAAAACCCTAATTGGACAAGAATAAGCCTAGCGAGGACGAAAATGTCCTAAATGTTCGTACAATGACACAAACACACCTATAGGATGCACAAGATTGCATAAAAACCCTAATTGGACAAGAACAAGCCTAGGGAGGACGAAAATGACCTAAATGTTCATCCAATGACACAAATGAACTTATTGGATGCACAAGATTGGTTAAAAACCCTAATTGGACAAGAATAAGCCTAGGGAGGACGTAAATGACCTAAATGTTCATCCAATGACACAAATGAACTTATTGGATGCACAAGATTGGTTAAACACCCTAATTGGACAAGATTAAGCATAGGGAGGACGGAAATGACCTAAATGTTCATCCAATGACACAAACACACATATTGGATGCAGAAGATTGCTTAAAACCCTAATTGGACAAGAATAAAACTAGGGATGACGAAAATGACCTAAATGATCATCCAATGACACAAATGAACTTATTGGATGCACAAGATTGGTTAAAAACCCTAATTGGACAAGAATAAGCCTAGGGAGGACGAAAATGACCTAAATGTTCGTCCAATGACACAAACACACCTATTGGATGCACAAGATTGCATAAAAACCCTAATTGGACAAGAATAAGACTAGGGAGGACGTAAATGACCTAAATGTTCCACCAATGACACAAATGAACTTATTGGATGCACAAGGTTGGTTAAAAACCCTAATTGGACAAGAAAAAGCCTAGGGAGGACGAAAATGACCTAAATGTTCAACCAATGACACAAATGAACTTATTGGATGCACAAGGTTGGTTAAAAACCCTAATTGGACAAGAATAAGCCTAGGGAGGACGTAAATGACCTAAATGTTCGTCCAATGACACAAACACACCTATTGGATGCACAAGATTGGTTAAAGACCCTAATTGGACAAGAATAAGCCTAGGGAGGACGAAAATGACCTAAATGTTCGTCCAATGACACAAACACACCTATTGGATGCACAAGATTGCATAAAAACCCTAATTGGACAAGATCAAGCCTAGGGAGGACGAAAATGACCTAAATGTTCATCCAATGACGCAAATGAACCTATTGGATGCACAAGATTGGTTAAAAACCCTAATTGGACAAGAATAAGCCTAGGGTGGACGAAAATGACCTAAATGTTCATCCAATGACACAAATGAACTTATTGGATGCACAAGATTGGTTAAACACCCTAATTGGACAAGATTAAGCATAGGGAGGACGGAAATGACCTAAATGTTCATCCAATGACCCAAACACACATATTGGATGCACAAGATTGCTTAAAACCCTAATTGGACAAGAATAAAACTAGGGATGACGAAAATGACCTAAATGTTCATCGAATGACACAAATGAACTTATTGGATGCACAAGATTGGTTAAAAACCCTAATTGGACAAGAATAAGCCTAGGGAGGACGAAAATGACCTAAATGTTCGTCCAATGACACAAATGAACTTATTGGATGCACAAGATTGGTTAAAAACCCTAATTGGACAAGAATAAGCATAGGGAGGACGAAAATGACCTAAATGTTAATCCAATGATACAAATGAACTTATTGGATGCACAAGATTGGTTGTAAACCCTAATTGGACAAGAATAAGCCTAGGGAGGACGAAAATGACCTAAATGTTCATCCAATGACACAAATGAACTAATGGGATGCACAAGATTGGTTAAAAACCCTAATTGGACAAGAATAAGCCTAGGGAGGACGAAAATGACCTAATTGTTCATCCAATGACACAAATGAACTTATTGGATGCACAAGATTGGTTAAAAACCCTAATTGGACAAGAATAAGCATAGGGAGGACGAAAATGACCTAAATGTTCATCCAATGACACAAACCCACATATTGGATGCACAAGATTGCTTAAAACCCTAATTGGACAAGAATAAGACTAGGGAGGACGAAAATGACCTAAATGTTCATCCAATGACACAAATGAACTTATTGGATGAACAAGATTGGTTAAAAACCCTAATCGGACAAGAATAAGCCTAGGGAGGACGAAAATGACCTAAATGTTCGTCCAATGACACAAACACACCTATTGGATGCACAAGATTGCATAAAAACCCTAATTGGACAAGAATACGACTAGGGAGGACAAAAATGACCTAAATGTTCCTCCAATGACACAAACACACCTATTGGATGCACAAGATTGCATAAAAACCCTAATTGGACAAGAATAAGACTTGGGAGGACGAAATTGACCTAAATGTTCATCCAATGACACAAATGAACTTATTGGATGCACAAGATTGGTTAAAAACCCTAATTGGACAAGAATAAGCCTAGGGAGGACGAAAATGACCTAAATGTTCGTCCAATGACACAAACACGCCTATTGGATGCACAAGATTGCATAAAAACCCTAATTGGATAAGAATAAAACTAGGGAGGACGAAAATGACCTAAATGTTCCTCCAATGACACAAACACACCTATTGGATGCACAAGATTGCATAAAAACCCTAATTCGACAAGAATAAAACTAGGGAGGACGAAAATGACCTAAATGTTCCTCCAATGACACAAACACACCTATTGGATGCACAAGATTGCATAAAAACCCTAATTGGACAAGAATAAGACTAGGGAGGACGAAAATGACCTAAATGTTCATCCAATGATACAAAAGAACTTATTGGATGCACAAGATTGGTTAAAAACCCTAATTGGACAAGAATAAGCATAGGGAGGACGAAAATGACCTAAACGTTCATCCAATGACACAAACCCACATATTGGATGCACAAGATTGCTTAAAACTCTAATTGGACAAGAATAAGACTAGGGAGGACGAAAATGACCTAAATGTTCATCCAATGACACAAATGAACTTATTGGATGCACAAGATTGGTTAAAAACCCTAATTGGACAAGAATAAGCCTAGGGAGGACTTAAATGACCTAAATGTTCATCCAATGACACAAATGAACTTATTGGATGCACAAGATTGGTTAAAAACCCTAATTGGACAAGAATAAGCATAGGGAGGACGAAAATGACCTAAATGTTCATCCAATGACACAAACACACATATTGGATGCACAAGATTGATTAAAACCCTAATTGGACAAGAATAAGACTAGGGATGACGAAAATGACCTAAATGTTCATCCAATGACACAAATGAACTTATTGGATGCACAAGATTGGTTAAAAACCCTAATTGGACAAGAATAAGCCTAGGGAGGATGAAAATGACCTAAATGTTCGTCCAATGACACAAACACACCTTTTGGATGCACAAGATTGCATAAAAACCCTAATTGGACAAGAATAAGACTAGGGAGGACAAAATTGACCTAAATGTTCCTCCAATGACACAAACACAGCTATTGGATGCACAAGATTGTATAAAAACCCTAATTCGACAAGAATAAGACTAGGGAGGACGAAAATGACCTAAATGTTCATCCAATGACACAAACACACATATTGGATGCACAAGATTGCTTAAAACCCTAATTGGACAAGAATAAGACTAGGGATGACGAAAATGACCTAAATGTTCATCCAATGACACAAATGAACTTATTGGATGCACAAGATTGGTTAAAAACCCTAATTGGACAAGAATAAGCCTAGGGAGGATGAAAATGACCTAAATGTTCGTCCAATGACACAAACACACCTTTTGGATGCACAAGATTGCATAAAAACCCTAATTGGACAAGAATATGACTAGGGAGGACGAAAATGACCTAAATGTTCCTCCAATGACACAAACACACCTATTGGATGCACAAGATTGTATAAAAACCCTAATTCGACAAGAATAAGACTAGGGAGGACGAAAATGACCTAAATGTTCCTCCAATGACACAAACACACCTATTGGATGCACAAGATTGCATAAAAACCCTAATTGGACAAGAATAAGACTAGGGAGGACATAAATGACCTAAATGTTCCACCAATGACACAAATGAACTTATTGGATACACAAGGTTGGTTAAAAACCCTAATTGGACAAGAATAAGCCGAGGGAGGACGAAAATGACCTAAATAATCGTCCAATGACACAAACACACCTATTGGATGCACAAGATTGCATAAAAACCCTAATTGGACAAGAACAAGCCTAGGGAGGACGAAAATGACCTAAATGTTCATCCAATGACACAAATGAACTTATTGGATGCACAAGATTGGTTAAAAACCCTAATTGGACAAGAATAAGCATAGGGAGGACGAAAATGACCTAAATGTTCATCCAATGACACAAACACACATATTGGATGCACAAGATTGCTTAAAACCCTAATTGGACAAGAATAAGACTAGGGATGACGAAAATGACCTAAATGTTCATCCAATGACACAAATGAACTTATTGGATGCACAAGATTGGTTAAAAACCGTAATTGGACAAGAATAAGCCTAGGGAGGACGAAAATGACCTATATGTTCGTCCAATGACACAAACACACCTATTGGATGCACAAGATTGCATAAAAACCCTAATTGGACAAGAATAAGACTAGGGAGGACGAAAATGACCTAAATGTTCCTCCAATGACACAAACACACCTATTGGATGCACAAGATTGCATAAAAACCGTAATTCGACTAGAATAAGACTAGGGAGGACGAAAATGACCTAAATGTTCCTCCAATGACACAAACACACCTATTGGATGCACAAGATTGCATAAAAACCCTAATTGGACAAGAATAAGACTAGGGAGGACGAAAATGACCTAAATGTTCATCCAATGACACAAATGAACTTATTGGATGCACAAGATTGGTTAAAAACCCTAATTGGACAAGAATAAGCATAGGGAGGACGAAAATGACCAAAATGTTCATCCAATGACACAAACCCACATATTGGATGCACAAGATTGCTTAAAACCCTAATTGGACAAGAATAAGACTAGGGAGGAGGAAAATGACCTAAATGTTCATCCAATGACACAAATGAACTTATTGAATGCACAACATTGGTTAAAAACCCTAATCGGACTAGAATAAGCCTAGGGAGGACGAAAATGACCTAAATGTTCGTCCAATGACACTAACACACCTATTGGATGCACAAGATTGCATAAAAACCCTAATTGGACAAGAATAAGACTAGGGAGGACGAAAATGACCTAAATGTTCCTCCATTGACACAAACACACCTATTGGATGCACAAGATTGCATAAAAACCCTAATTCGACAAGAATAAGACTAGGGAGGACGAAAATGACCTAAATGTTCATCCAATGAAACAAATGAACTTAATGGATGCACAAGATTGGTTAAAAACCCTAATTGGACAAGAATAAGCCTAGGGAGGACGAAAATGACCTAAATGTTTGCCAATGACACAAACACACCTATAGGATGCACAAGATTGCATAAAAACCCTAATTGGACAAGAACAAGCCTAGGGAGGACGAAAATGACCTAAATGTTCATCCAATGACACAAATGAACTTATTGGATGCACAAGATTGGTTAAAAACCCTAATTGGACAAGAATAAGCCTAGGGAGGAC
>JBBPBR010000268.1:0-28879 GCA_037974775.1 Cicer pinnatifidum
CTTATTCTTGTCCAATTAGGGTTTTTATGCAATCTTGTGCATCCAATAGGTGTGTTTGTGTCATTGGACGAACATTTAGGTCATTTTCGTCCTCCATAGGCTTATTCTTGTCCAATTAGGGTTTTTATGCAATCCTGTGCATCCAATAGGTGTGTTTGTTGCATTGGACGAACATTTAGGTCATTTTCGTCCTCCCTAGGCTTATTCTTGTCCAATTAGGGTTTTTAACCAACCTTGTGCATCCAATAAGTTCATTTGTGTCATTGGTTGAACATTTAGGTCATTTTCGTCCTCCCTATGCTTATTCTTGTCCAATTAGGGTTTTTAACAAACCTTGTGCATCCAATAAGTTCATTTGTGTCATTGGTGGAACATTTAGGTCATTTACGTTCTCCCTAGTCTTATTCTTGTCCAATTAGGGTTTTTATGCAATCTTGTGCTTCCAATAGGTGTGTTTGTGTCATTGGAGAAACATTTAGGTCTTTTTCGTCCTCCCTAGTCTTATTCTTGTCGAATTAGGGTTTTTATGCAATCTTGTGCATCCGATAGGTGTGTTTGTGTCATTGGAGGAACATTTAGGTCATTTTCGTCCTCCCTAGTCTTATTCTTGTCCAATTAGGGTTTTTATGCAATCTTGTGCATCCAATAGGTGTGTTTGTGTCATTGGACGAACATTTAGGTCATTTTCGTCCTCCCTAGGCTTATTCTTGTCCAATTAGGGTTTTTAACCAATCTTGTGCATCCAATAAGTTCATTTGTGTCATTGGATGAACATTTAGGTCATTTTCGTCCTCCGAAAGTCTTATTCTTGTCCAATTAGGGTTTTTATGCAATCTTGTGCATCCAATAGGTGTGTTTGTGTCATTGGAGGAACATTTAGGTCATTTTCGTCCTCCCTAGTCTTATTCTTGTCCAATTAGGGTTTTTATGCAATCTTGTGCATCCAATAGGTGTGTTTGTGTCATTGGAAGAACATTTAGGTCATTTTCGTCCTCCCTAGGCTTATTCTTGTCCGATTAGGGTTTTTAACCAATCTTGTGCATTCAATAAGTATATTTGTGTCATTGGACGAACATTTAGGTCATTTTCGTCCTCCCTAGGCTTATTCTTGTCCAATTAGGGTTTTTATGCAATCCTTTGCATCCAATAGGTGTGTTTGTGTCATTGGACGAACATTTAGGTTATTTTCGTCCTCCCTAGGCTTATTCTTGTCCAATTAGGGTTCTTAACCAACCTTGTGCATCCAATAAAGTTCATTTGTGTCATTGGTTGAACATTTAGGTCATTTTCGTCCTCCCTAGGCTTATTCTTGTCCAATTAGGGTTTTTAACCAACCTTGTGTATCCAATAAGTTCATTTGTGTCATTGGTGGAACATTTAGGTCATTTACGTCCTCCCTAGTCTTATTCTTGTCCAATTAGGGTTTTTATGCAATCTTGTGCATCCAATAGGTGTGTTTGTGTCATTGGAGGAACATTTAGGTCATTTTCGTCCTCCCTAGTCTTATTCTTGTCGAATTAGGGTTTTTATGCAATCTTGTGCATCCAATAGGTGTGTTTGTGTCATTGGATGAACATTTAGGTCATTTTCGTCCTCCCTAGGCTTGTTCTTGTCCAATTAGGGTTTTTATGCAATCTTGTGCATCCAATAGGTGTGTTTGTGTCATTGAACGAACATTTAGGTCATTTTCGGCCACCCTAGGCTTATTCTTGTCCAATTAGGGTTTTTAACCAACCTTGTGTATCCAATAAGTTCATTTGTGTCATTGGTGGAACATTTAGGTCATTTACGTCCTCCCTAGTCTTATTCTTGTCCAATTAGGGTTTTTATGCAATCTTGTGCATCCAATAGGTGTGTTTGTGTCATTGGAGGAACATTTAGGTCATTTTCGTCCTCCCTAGTCTTATTCTTGTCGAATTAGGGTTTTTATGCAATCTTGTGCATCCAATAGGTGTGTTTGTGTCATTGGAGGGACATTTAGGTCATTTTCGTCCTCCATAGCCTTAAACTTGTCCAATTAGGGTTTTTATGCAATCTTGTGCATCCAATAGGTGTGTTTGTGTCATTGGACGAACATTTAGGTCATTTTCGTCCTCCCTAGGCTTATTCTTGTCCAATTAGGGTTTTTAACCAATCTTGTGCATCCAATAAGTTCATTTGTGTCATTGGATGAACATTTAGGTCATTTTCGTCCTCCCTAGTCTTATTCTTGTCCAATTAGGGTTTTTATGCAATCTTGTGCATCCAATAGGTGTGTTTGTGTCATTGGAGGAACATTTAGGCCATTGTCGTCCTCCCTAGTCTTATTCTTGTCGAATTAGGGTTTTTATGCAATGTTGGGTATCCAATAGGTGTGTTTGTGTCATTGGAGGAACATTTAGGTCATTTTCGTCCTCCCTAGTCTTATTCTTTTCCTATTAGGGTTTTTATGCAATCTTGTGCATCCAATAGGTGTGTTTGTGTCATTGGACGAACATTTAGGTCATTTTCGTCCTCCCTAGGCTTATTCTTGTCCAATTAGGGTTTTTAACCAATCTTGTGCATCCAATAAGTTCATTTGTGTCATTGGATGAACATTTTGGTCATTTTCGTCCTCCCTATGCTTATTCTTGTCCAATTAGGGTTTTTATGCAATCTTGTGCATCCAATAGGTGTGTTTGTGTCATTGGACGAACATTTAGGTCATTTTCGTCCTCCCTAGGCTTATTCTTGTCCAATTAGGGTTTTTAACCAACCTTATGCATCCAATAAGTTCATTTGTGTCATTGGTTGAACATTTAGGTCATTTTAGTCCTCCCTAGGCTTATTCTTGTCCAATTAGGGTTTTTAACCAACCTTGTGCATCCAATAAGTTCATTTGTGTCATTGGTGGAACATTTAGGTCATTTACGTCCTCCCTAGTCTTATTCTTGTCCAATTAGGGTTTTTATGCAATCTTGTGCATCCAATAGGTGTGTTTGTGTCATTGGAGGAACATTTAGGTCATTTTCGTCCTCCCTAGTCTTATTCTTGTCGAATTAGGGTTTTTATGCAACCTTGTGCATCCAATAGGTGTGTTTGTGTCATTGGAGGAACATTTAGGTCATTTTCATCCTCCCTAGTCTTATTCTTGTCCAATTAGGGTTTTTATGCAATCTTGTGCATCCAATAGGTGTGTTTGTGTCATTGGACGAACATTTAGGTCATTTTCGTCCTCCCTAGGCTTATTCTTGGCCAATTAGGGTTTTTAACCAATCTTGTGCATCCAATAAGTTCATTTGTGTCATTGGATGAACATTTAGGTCATTTTCGTCCTCCTAAGTCTTATTCTTGTCCAATTAGGGTTTTTATGCAATCTTGTGCATCCAATAGGTGTGTTTGTGTCATTGGAGGAACATTTAGGTCATTTTCGTCCTCCCTAGTCTTATTCTTGTCCAATTAGGGTTTTTATGCAATCTTGTGCATCCAATAGGTGTATTTGTGTCATTGGACGAACATTTAGGTCATTTTCGTCCTCCCTAGGCTTATTCTTGTCCAATTAGGGTTTTTAACCAATCTTGTGTATCCAATAAGTTCATTTGTGTCATTGGATGAACATTTAGGTCATTTTCGTCCTCCCTAGGTTTATTCTTGTCCAATTAGGGTTTTTAACCAATCTTGTGCATCCAATAAGTTCATTTGTGTCATTGGATGAACATTTAGGTCATTTTCGTCCTCCTTAGTCTTATAATTGTCCAATTAGGGTTTTTATGCAATCTTGTGCATCCAATAGGCGTGTTTGTGTCATTGGAGGAACATTTAGGTCATTTTCGTCCTCCCTAGGCTTGTTCTTGTCCAATTAGGGTTTTTAACCAACCTTGTGCATCCAATAAGTTCATTTGTGTCATTGGTTGAACATTTAGGTCATTTTCGTCCTCCCTAGGCTTATTCTTGTCCAATTAGGGTTTTTAACCAACCTTGTGCATCCGATAAGTTCATTTGTGTCATTGGTGGAACATTTAGGTCATTTACGTCCTCCCTAGTCTTATTCTTGTCCAATTAGGGTTTTTATGCAATCTTGTGCATCCAATAGGTGTGTTTGTGTCATTGGAGGAACATTTAGGTCATTTTCGTCCTCCCTAGTCTTATTCTTGTCGAATTAGGGTTTTTATGCAATCTTGTGCATCCAATAGGTGTGTTTGTGTCATTGAACGAACATTTAGGTCATTTACGTCCTCCCTAGTCTTATTCTTGTCCAATTAGGGTTTTTATGCAATCTTGTGCATCCAATAGGTGTGTTTGTGTCATTGGACGAACATTTAGGTCATTTTCGTCCTCCCTAAACTTATTCTTGTCCAATTAGGGTTTTTAACCAATCTTGTGCATCCAATAAGTTCATTTGTGTCATTGGATGAACATTTAGGTCATTTTCGTCCTCCCTAGGCTTATTCTTGTCCAATTAGGGTTTTATGCAATCTTGTGGATCCAATAGGTGTGTTTGTGTCATTGGACGAACATTTAGGTCATTTTCGTCCTCCCTAGGCTTATTCTTGTCCAATTAGGGCTTTTAACCAATCTTGTGCATCCAATAAGTTCATTTGTCTCATTGGACGAACATTTAGGTCATTTTCGTCCTCCCTAGGCTTATTCTTGTCCAATTAGGGTTTTTAACCAATCTTGTGCTTCCAATAAGTTCATTTGTGTCATTGGATGAACATTTAAGTCATTTTCGTGCTCCCTAGGCTTATTCTTGTCTAATTAGGGTTTTTATGCAATCTTGTGCATCCAATAGGTGTGTTTGTGTCATTGGACGAACATTTTGCTCATTTTCGTCCTCCCTAGGCTTATTCTTGTCCAATTAGGGTTTTTAACCAATCTTGTGCATCCAATAAGTTCATTTGTGTCATTGGATGAACATTTAGGTCATTTTCGTCATCCCTAGTCTTATTCTTGTCCAATTAGGGTTTTAAGCAATCTTGTGCATCCAATATGTGTGTTTGTGTCATTGGATGAACATTTAGGTCATTTACGTCCTCCCTAGGCTTATTCTTGTCCAATTAGGGGTTTTAACCAATCTTGTGCATCCAATAAGTTCATTTGTGTCATTGGATGAACATTTAGGTCATTTTCGTCCTCCCTAGGCTTATTCTTGTCCAATTAGGGTTTTTATGCAATCTTGTGCATCCAATAGGTGTGTTTGTGTCATTGGACGAACATTTAGGTCATTTTCGTCCTCCATAGGCTTATTCTTGTCCAATTAGGGTTTTTATGCAATCCTGTGCATCCAATAGGTGTGTTTGTTGCATTGGACGAACATTTAGGTCATTTTCGTCCTCCCTAGGCTTATTCTTGTCCAATTAGGGTTTTTAACCAACCTTGTGCATCCAATAAGTTCATTTGTGTCATTGGTTGAACATTTAGGTCATTTTCGTCCTCCCTATGCTTATTCTTGTCCAATTAGGGTTTTTAACAAACCTTGTGCATCCAATAAGTTCATTTGTGTCATTGGTGGAACATTTAGGTCATTTACGTTCTCCCTAGTCTTATTCTTGTCTAATTAGGGTTTTTATGCAATCTTGTGCTTCCAATAGGTGTGTTTGTGTCATTGGAGAAACATTTAGGTCTTTTTCGTCCTCCCTAGTCTTATTCTTGTCGAATTAGGGTTTTTATGCAATCTTGTGCATCCGATAGGTGTGTTTGTGTCATTGGAGGAACATTTAGGTCATTTTCGTCCTCCCTAGTCTTATTCTTGTCCAATTAGGGTTTTTATGCAATCTTGTGCATCCAATAGGTGTGTTTGTGTCATTGCACGAACATTTAGGTCATTTTCGTCCTCCCTAGGCTTATTCTTGTCCAATTAGGGTTTTTAACCAATCTTGTGCATCCAATAAGTTCATTTGTGTCATTGGATGAACATTTAGGTCAATTTCGTCCTCCCAAGTCTTATTCTTGTCCAATTAGGGTTTTTATGCAATCTTGTGCATCCAATAGGTGTGTTTGTGTCATTGGAGGAACATTTAGGTCATTTTTGTCCTCCCTAGTCGTATTCTTGTCCAATTAGGGTTTTTATGCAATCTTGTGCATCCAATAGGTGTGTTTGTGTCATTGGACGAACATTTAGGTCATTTTCGTCCTCCCTAGGCTTATTCTTGTCCGATTAGGGTTTTTAACCAATCTTGTTCATCCAATAAGTTCATTTGTGTCATTGGATGAACATTTAGGTCATTTTCGTCCTCCCTAGTCTTATTCTTGTCCAATTAGGGTTTTAAGCAATCTTGTGCATCCAATATGTGGGTTTGTGTCATTGGATGAACATTTAGGTCATTTTCGTCCTCCCTATGCTTATTCTTGTCCAATTAGGGTTTTTAACCAATCTTGTGCATCCAATAAGTTCATTTGTGTCATTGGATGAACATTTAGGTCATTTTCGTCCTCCCTAGTCTTATTCTTGTCCAATTAGGGTTTTATGCAATCTTGTGCATCCAATAGGTGTGTTTGTGTCATTGGACGAACATTCAGGTCATTTTCGTCCTCCCTAGGCTTATTCTTGTCCGATTAGGGTTTTTAACCAATCTTGTGCATCCAATAAGTTCATTTGTGTCATTGGATGAACATTTAGGTCATTTTCGTCCTCCCTAGTCTTATTCTTGTCCAATTAGGGTTTTAAGCAATCTTGTGCATCCAATAGGTGTGTTTGTGTCATTGGAGGAACATTTAGGTCATTTTCGTCCTACCTAGTTTTATTCTTATCCAATTAGGGTTTTTATGCAATCTTGTGCATCCAATAGGTGTGTTTGTGTCATTGGACGAACATTTAGGTCATTTTCGTCCTCCCTAGGCTTATTCTTGTCCGATTAGGGTTTTTAAGCAATGTTGTGCATCCAATAAGTTCATTTGTGTCATTGGATGAACATTTAGGTCATTTTCGTCCTCCCTAGTCTTATTCTTCTCCAATTAGGGTTTTAAGCAATCTTGTGCATCCAATATGTGGGTTTGTGTCATTGGATGAACATTTAGGTCATTTTCGTCCTCCCTATGCTTATTCTTGTCCGATTAGGGTTTTTAACCAATCTTGTGCATCCAATAAGTTCATTTGTGTCATTGGATGAACATTTAGGTCATTTTCGTCCTCCCTAGTCTTATTCTTGTCCAATTAGGGTTTTAAGCAATCTTGTGCATCCAATATGTGGGTTTGTGTCATTGGATGAACATTTAGGTTATTTTCGTCCTCCCTATTCTTATTCTTGTCCAATTAGGGTTTTTAACCAATCTTGTGCATCCAATAAGTTCATTTGTGTCATTGGATGAACATTTAGGTCATTTTCGTCCTCCCTAGTCTTATTCTTGTCCAATTAGGGTTTTATGCAATCTTGTGCATCCAATAGGTGTGTTTGTGTCATTGGACGAACATTTAGGTCATTTTCATCCTCCCAAGGCTTATTCTTGTCCAATTAGGGTTTTTAACCAATCTTGTGCATCCAATAAGTTCATTTGTGTCATTGGATGAACATTTAGGTCATTTTCGTCCTCCCTAGGCTTATTCTTGTCCAATTAGGGTTTTTAAGCAATCTTGTGCATCCAATAAGTTCATTTGTGTCATTGGATGAACATTTAGGTCATTTTCGTCCACCCTAGGCTTATTCTTGTCCAACTAGAGTTTTTAACCAATCTTGTGCATCCAATAAGTTCATTTGTGTCATTGGATGAACATTTAGGTCATTTTCGTCCTCCCTATGCTTATTCTTGTCCAATTAGGGTTTTTAACCAATCTTGTGCATCCAATAAGTTCATTTGTGTCATTGGATGAACATTTAGGTCATTTTCGTCCTCCCTAGTCTTATTCTTCTCCAATTAGGGTTTTTATGCAATCTTGTGCATCCAATAGGTGTGTTTGTGTCATTGGAGGAACATTTAGGTCATTTTCGTCCTCCCTAGGCTTATTCTTGTCCAATTAGGGTTTTTAACCAATCTTGTGCATCCAATAAGTTCATTTGAGTCATTGGATGAACATTTAGGTCATTTTCGTCCTCCCTAGGCCTATTCTTATCCAATTAGGGTTTTTAACCAACCTTGAGCATCCAATAAGTTCATTTGTGTTATTGGTGGAACATTTAGGTCATTTACGTCCTCCCTAGTCTTATTCTTGTCCAATTAGGGTTTTTATGCAATCTTGTGCATCCAATAGGTGTGTTTGTGTCATTGGAGGAACATTTAGGTCATTTTCGTCCTCCCTAGTCTTATTCTTGTCGAATTAGGGTTTTTATGCAATCTTGTGCATCCAATAGGTGTGTTTGTGTCATTGGATGAACATTTAGGTCATTTTCGTCCTCCCTAGGCTTGTTCTTGTCCAATTAGGGTTTTTATGCAATCTTGTGCATCCAATAGGTGTGTTTGTGTCATTGAACGAACATTTAGGTCATTTTCGGCCACCCTAGGCTTATTCTTGTCCAATTAGGGTTTTTAACCAACCTTGTGTATCCAATAAGTTCATTTGTGTCATTGGTGGAACATTTAGGTCATTTACGTCCTCCCTAGTCTTATTCTTGTCCAATTAGGGTTTTTATGCAATCTTGTGCATCCAATAGGTGTGTTTGTGTCATTGGAGGAACATTTAGGTCATTTTCGTCCTCCCTAGTCTTATTCTTGTCGAATTAGGGTTTTTATGCAATCTTGTGCATCCAATAGGTGTGTTTGTGTCATTGGCGGAACTTTTAGGTCATTTTCGTCCTCCCTTGTCTTATTCTTGTCCAATTAGGGTTTTTATGCAATCTTGTGCATCCAATAGGTGTGTTTGTGTCATTGGACGAACATTTAGGTCATTTTCGTCCTCCCTAGGCTTATTCTTGTCCAATTAGGGTTTTTAACCAATCTTGTGCACCCAATAAGTTCATTTGTGTCATTGGAGGAACATTTAGGTCATTTTCGTCCTCCCTAGTCTTATTCTTGTCCAATTAGGGTTTTTATGCAATCTTGTGCATCCAATAGGTGTGTTTGTGTCATTGGACGAACATTTAGGTCATCTTCGTCCTCCCTAGGCTTATTCTTGTCCAATTAGGGTTTTTAACCAATCTTGTGCATCCAATAAGTTCATTTGTGTCATTGGATGAACATTTAGGTCATTTACGTCCTCCCTAGGCTTATTCTTGTCCAATTAGGTTTTTTAACCAATCTTGTGCATCCAATAAGTTCATTTGTGTCATTGGATGAACATTTAGGTCATTTTTGTCCTCCCTAGGCTTGTTCTTGTCCAATTAGGGTTTTTATGCAATCTTGTGCATCCAATAGGTGTGTTTGTGTCATTGGACGAACATTTATGTCATTTTCGGCCTCCCTAGGCTTATTCTTGTCCAATTAGGGTTTTTAACCAACCTTGTGTATCCAATAAGTTCATTTGTGTCATTGGTGGAACATTTAGGTCATTTACGTCCTCCCTAGTCTTATTCTTGTCCAATTAGGGTTTTTATGCAATCTTGTGCATCCAATAGGTGTGTTTGTGTCATTGGAGGAACATTTAGGTCATTTTCGTCCTCCCTAGTCTTATTCTTGTCGAATTAGGGTTTTTATGCAATCTTGTGCATCCAATATGTGTGTTTGTGTCATTGGAGGAACATTTAGGTCATTTTCGTCCTCCCTAGTCTTATTCTTGTCCAATTAGGGTTTTTATGCAATCTTGTGCATCCAATAGGTGTGTTTGTGTCATTGGACGAACTTTTAGGTCATTTTCGTCCTCCCTAGGCTTATTCTTGTCCAATTAGGGTTTTTAACCAATCTTGTGCATCCAATAAGTTCATTTGTGTCATTGGATGAACTTTTAGGTCATTTTCGTCCTCCCTAGTTTTATTCTTGTCGAATTAGGGTTTTTATGCAATCTTGTGCATCCAATAGGTGTGTTTGTGTCATTGGAGGAACATTTAGGTCATTTTCGTCCTCCCTAGTCTTATTCTTGTCCAATTAGGGTTTTTATGCAATCTTGTGCATCCAATAGGTGTGTTTGTGTGTCATTGGACGAACATTTAGGTCATTTTCGTCCTCCCTAGGCTTATTCTTGTCCAATTAGGGTTTTTAACCAACCTTGTGTATCCAATAAGTTCATTTGTGTCATTGGTGGAACATTTAGGTCATTTACGTCCTCCCTAGTCTTATTCTTGTCCAATTAGGGTTTTTATGCAATCTTGTGCATCCAATAGGTGTGTTTGTGTCATTGGAGGAACATTTAGGTCATTTTCGTCCTCCCTAGTCTTATACTTGTCCAATTAGGGTTTTTATGCAATCTTGTGCATCCAATAGGTGTGTTTGTGTCATTGGAGGAACATTTAGGTCATTTTCGTCCTCCCTAGTCTTATTCTTGTCCAATTAGGGTTTTTATGCAATCTTGTGCATCCAATAGGTGTGTTTGTGTCATTGGAGGAACATTTAGGTCATTTTCGTCCTCCCAAGTCTTATTCTTGTCGAATTAGGGTTTTTATGCTATCCTGTGCATCCAATAGGTGTGTTTGTGTCATTGGACAAACATTTAGGTCATTTTCGTCCTCCCTAGGCTTATTCTTGTCCAATTAGGGTTTTTAACCAACCTTGTGCATCCAATAAGTTCATTTGTGTCATTGGTTGAACATTTAGGTCATTTTCGTCCTCCCTAGGCTTATTCTTGTCCAATTAGGGTTTTTAACCAACCTTGTGTATCCAATAAGTTCATATGTGTCATTGGTGGAACATTTAGGTCATTTACGTCCTCCCTAGTCTTATTCTTGTCCAATTAGGGTTTTTATGCAATCTTGTGCATCCAATAGGTGTGTTTGTGTCATTGGAGGAACATTTAGGTCATTTTCGTCCTCCCTAGTCTTATTCTTGTCGAATTAGGGTTTTTATGCAATCTTGTGCATCCAATAGGTGTGTTTGTGTCATTGGAGGAACATTTAGGTCATTTTCGTCCTCCCTAGTCTTATTCTTGTCCAATTAGGGTTTTTATGCAATCTTGTGCATCCAATAGGTGTTTTTGTGTCATTGGAGGAACATTTAGGTCATTTTCATCCTCCCTAGTCTTATTCTTGTCCAATTAGGGTTTTTATGCAATCTTGTGCATCCAATAGGTGCGTTTGTGTCATTGGACGAACATTTAGGTCATTTTCGTCCTCCCTAGGCTTATTCTTGTCCGATTAGGGTTTTTAACCAATCTTGTGCATCCAATAGGTGTGTTTGTGTCATTGGACGAACATTTAGGTCATTTACGTCCTCCCTAGTCTTATTCTTGTCCAATTAGGGTTTTTATGCAATCTTGTGCATCCAATAGGTGTGTTTGTGTCATTGGAGGAACATTTAGGTCATTTTCGTCCTCCCTAGTCTTATTCTTGTCGAATTAGGGTTTTTATGCAATCTTGTGCATCCAATAGGTGTGGTTGTGTCATTGGAAGAACATTTAGGTCATTTTCGTCCTCCCTAGGCTTATTCTTGTCCGATTAGGGTTTTTAACCAATCTTGTGCATTCAATAAATTCATTTGTGTCATTGGATGAACATTTAGGTCATTTTCGTCCTCCCTAGGCTTATTCTTGTCCAATTAGGGTTTTTAACCAATCTTGTGCATCCAATAAGTTCATTTGTGTCATTGGATGAACATTTAGGTCATTTTCGTCCTCCCTAGTCGTATTCTTGTCCAATTAGGGTTTTTATGCAATCTTGTGCATCCAATAGGTGTGTTTGTGTCATTGGAGGAACATTTAGGTCATTTTCGTCCTCCCTAGGCTTATTCTTGTCCGATTAGGGTTTTTAACCAATCTTGTGCATCCAATAAGTTCATTTGTGTCATTGGATGAACATTTAGGTCATTTTCGTCCTCCCTAGGCTTGTTCTTGTCCAATTAGGGTTTTAAGCAATCTTGTGCATCCAATATGTGGGTTTGTGTCATTGGACGAACATTTAGGTCATTTTCGTTCTCCCTATGCTTATTCTTGTCCAATTAGGGTTTTTAACCAATCTTGTGCATCCAATAAGTTCATTTGTGTCATTGGATGAACATTTAGGTCATTTTCGTCCTCCCTAGGCTTGTTCTTGTCCAATTAGGGTTTTTATGCAATCTTGTGCATCCAATAGGTGTGTTTGTGTCATTGGACGAACATTTAGGTCATTTTCGTCCTCCCTAGGCTTATTCTTGTCCAATTATGGTTTTTAACCAACCTTGTGTATCCAATAAGTTCATTTGTGTCATTGGTGGAACATTTAGTTCATTTACGTCCTCCCTAGTCTTATTCTTGTCCAATTAGGGTTTTTATGCAATCTTGTGCATCCAATAGGTGTGTTTGTGTCATTGGAGGAACATTTAGGTCATTTTCGTCCTCCCTAGTCTTATTCTTGTCCAATTAGGGTTTTAAGCAATCTTGTGCATCCAATATGTGTGTTTGTGTCATTGGAAGAACATTTAGGTAATTTTCGTCCTCCCAATGCTTATTCTTGTCCAATTAGGGTTTTTAACAAATCTTGTGCATACAATAAGTTCATTTGGGTCATTGGATGAACATTTAGGTCATTTTCGTCCTCCCTAGTCTTATTCTTGTCCAATTAGGGTTTTTATGCAATCTTGTGCATCCAATAGGTGTGTTTGTGTCATTGGAGGAACATTTTGGTCATTTTCGTCCTCCCTAGTCTTATTCTTGTTGAATTAGGGTTTTTATGCAATCTTGTGCATCCAATAGGTGTGTTTGTGTCATTGGAGGAACATTTAGGTCATTTTCGTCCTCCCTAGTCTTATTCTTGTCCAATTAGGGTTTTTATGCAATCTTGTGCATCCAATAGGTGTGTTTGTGTCATTGGAGGAACATTTAGGTCATTTTCGTCCTCCCTAGTCTTATTCTTGTCCAATTAGGGATTTTATGCAATCTTGTGCATTCAATAGGTGTGTTTGTGTCATTGGACGAACATTTAGGTCATTTTCGTCCTCCCTAGGCTTATTCTTGTCCAATTAGGGTTTTTAACCAATCTTGTGCTTCCAATAAGTTCATTTGTGTCATTGGATGAACATTTAGGTCATTTTCGTCCTCCCTAGGCTTATTCTTGCCCAATTAGGGTTTTTATGCAATCTTGTGCATCCAATAGGTGTGTTTGTGTCATTGGACAAACATTTAGGTCATTTTCGTCCTCCCTAGGCTTATTCTTGGCCAATTAGGGTTTTTAACCAATCTTGTGCATCCAATAAGTTCATTTGTGTCATTGAATGAACATTTAGGTCATTTTCGTCCTCCCTAGTCTTATTCTTGTCCAATTAGGGTTTTTATGCAATCTTGTGCATCCGATAGGTGTGTTTGTGTCATTGGACGAACATTTAGGACATTTTCGTCCTCCCTAGGCTTATTCTTGTCCAATTAAGGTTTTTAACCAATCTTGTGCATCCAATAAGTTCATTTGTGTCATTGGATGAACATTTAGGTCATTTTCGTCCTCCCTAGGCTTATTCTTGTCCAATTAGAGTTTTTAACCAATCTTGTGCATCCAATAAGTTCATTTCTGTCATTGGATGAACATTTAGGTCATTTTCGTCATCCCTAGTCTTATTCTTGTCCAATTAGGGTTTTAAGCAATCTTGTGCATCAAATATGTGTGTTTGTGTCATTGGATGAACATTTAGGTCATTTACGTCCTCCCTAGGCTTATTCTTGTCCAATTAGGGGTTTTAACCAATCTTGTGCATCCAATAAGTTCATTTGTGTCATTGGATGAACATTTAGGTCATTTTCGTCCTCCCTAGGCTTATTTTTGTCCAATTAGGGTTTTTATGCAATCTTGTGCATCCAATAGGTGTGTTTGTGTCATTGGACGAACATTTAGGTCATTTTCGTCCTCCATAGGCTTATTCTTGTCCAATTAGGGTTTTTATGCAATCCTGTGCATCCAATAGGTGTGTTTGTTGCATTGGACGAACATTTAGGTCATTTTCGTCCTCCCTAGGCTTATTCTTGTCCAATTAGGGTTTTTAACCAACCTTGTGCATCCAATAAGTTCATTTGTGTCATTGGTTGAACATTTAGGTCATTTTCGTCCTCCCTATGCTTATTCTTGTCCAATTAGGGTTTTTAATCAACCTTGTGCATCCAATAAGTTCATTTGTGTCATTGGTGGAACATTTAGGTCATTTACGTCCTCCCTAGTCTTATTCTTGTCCAATTAGGGTTTTTATGCAATCTTGTGCATCCAATAGGTGTGTTTGTGTCATTGGAGGAACATTTAGGTCTTTTTCGTCCTCCCTAGTCTTATTCTTGTCGAATTAGGGTTTTTATGCAATCTTGTGCATCCGATAGGTGTGTTTGTGTCATTGGAGGAACATTTAGGTCATTTTCGTCCTCCCTAGTCTTATTCTTGTCCAATTAGGGTTTTTATGCAATCTTGTGCATCCAATAGGTGTGTTTGTGTCATTAGACGAACATTTAGGTCATTTTCGTCCTCCCTAGGCTTATTCTTGTCCAATTAGGGTTTTTAACCAATCTTGTGCATCCAATAAGTTCATTTGTGTCATTGGATGAACATTTAGGTCAATTTCGTCCTCCCAAGTCTTATTCTTGTCCAATTAGGGTTTTTATGCAATCTTGTGCATCCAATAGGTGTGTTTGTGTCATTGGAGGAACATTTAGGTCATTTTTGTCCTCCCTAGTCGTATTCTTGTCCAATTAGGTTTTTTATGCAATCTTGTGCATCCAATAGGTGTGTTTGTGTCATTGGACGAACATTTAGGTCATTTTCGTCCTCCCTAGGCTTATTCTTGTCCGATTAGGGTTTTTAACCAATCTTGTTCATCCAATAAGTTCATTTGTGTCATTGGATGAACATTTAGGTCATTTTCGTCCTCCCTAGTCTTATTCTTGTCCAATTAGGGTTTTAAGCAATCTTGTGCATCCAATATGTGGGTTTGTGTCATTGGATGAACATTTAGGTCATTTTCGTCCTCCCTATGCTTATTCTTGTCCAATTAGGGATTTTAACCAATCTTGTGCATCCAATAAGTTCATTTGTGTCATTGGATGAACATTTAGGTCATTTTCGTCCTCCCTAGTCTTATTCTTGTCCAATTAAGGTTTTATGCAATCTTGTGCATCCAATAGGTGTGTTTGTGTCATTGGACGAACATTTAGGTCATTTTCGTTCTCCCTAGGCTTATTCTTGTCCGATTAGGGTTTTTAACCAATCTTGTGCATCCAATAAGTTCATTTGTGTCATTGGATGAACATTTAGGTCATTTTCGTCCTCCCTAGTCTTATTCTTGTCCAATTAGGGTTTTTAGCAATCTTGTGCATCCAATATGTGGGTTTGTGTCATTGGATGAACGTTTAGGTCATTTTCGTCCTCCCTATGCTTATTCTTGTCCAATTAGGGTTTTTAACCAATCTTGTGCATCCAATAAGTTCATTTGTGTCATTGGATGAACATTTAGGTCATTTTCGTCCTCCCTAGTCTTATTCTTGTCCAATTAGGGTTTTTGTGCAATCTTTTGCATCCAATAGGTGTGTTTGTGTCATTGGACGAACATTTAGGTCATTTTCGTCCTCCCTAGGCTTATTCTTGTCCAATTAGGGTTTTTAACCAATCTTGTGCATCCAATAAGTTCATTTGTGTCATTGGTGGAACATTTAGGTCATTTACGTCCTCCCTAGTCTTATTCTTGTCCAATTAGGGTTTTTATGCAATCTTGTGCATCCAATAGGTGTGTTTGTGTCATTGGAGGAACATTTAGGTCATTTTCGTCCTCCCTAGTCTTATTCTTGTCCAATTAGGGTTTTTATGCAATCTTGTGCATCCAATAGGTGTGTTTGTGTCCTTGGATGAAAATTTAGGTCATTTTCGTCATCCCTAGTCTTATTCTTGTCCAATTAGGGTTTTAAGCAATCTTGTGCATCCAATATGTGGGTTTGTGTCATTGGACGAACATTTAGGTCATTCTATGCTTATTCTTGTCCAATTAGGGTTTTTAACCAATCTTGTGCATTAAATAAGTTCATTTGTGTCATTGGATGAACATTTAGGTCATTTTCGTCCTCCCTAGTCTTATTCTTGTCCAATTAGGGTTTTTATGCAATCTTTTGCATCCAATAGGTGTGTTTGTGTCATTGGAGGAACATTTAGGTCATTTTCGTCCTCCCTTGTCTTATTCTTGTCCAATTAGGGTTTTTATGCAATCTTGTGCATCCAATAGGTGTGTTTGTGTCATTGGAGGAACATTTAGGTCATTTTCGTCCTCCCTAGTCTTATTCTTGTCCAATTAGGGTTTTTATGCAATCTTGTGCATCCAATAGGTGTGTTTGTGTCATTGGAAGAACATTTAGGTAATTTTCATCCTCCCTAGGCTTATTCTTGTCCGATTAGGGTTTTTAACCAATCTTGTGCATTCAATAAGTTCATTTGTGTCATTGGATGAACATTTAGGTC
The DNA here is from genome assembly GCA_037974775.1 of Cicer pinnatifidum. Lineage (NCBI taxonomy): Eukaryota > Viridiplantae > Streptophyta > Magnoliopsida > Fabales > Fabaceae > Cicer > Cicer pinnatifidum. The sequence continues at coordinate 16,362 of JBBPBR010000268.1, forward strand.
ATTTTCGTCCTCCCTTGTCTTATTCTTGTCCAATTAGGGTTTTAAGCAATCTTGTGCATCCAATATGTGGGTTTGTGTCGTTGGATGAACGTTTAGGTCATTTTCGTCCTCCCTATGCTTATTCTTGTCCAATTAGGGTTTTTATGCAATCTTGTGCATCCAATAGGTGTGTTTGTGTCATTGGAGGAACATTTAGGTCATTTTCGTCCTCCCTAGTCTTATTCTTGTCCAATTAGGGTTTTTATGCAATCTTGTGCATCCAATAGGTGTGTTTGTGTCATTGGACGAACATTTAGGTCATTTTCGTCCTCCCTAGGCTTATTCTTGTCCAATTAAGGTTTTTAACCAACCTTATGCATCCAATAAGTTCATTTGTGTCATTGGTGGAACATTTAGGTCATTTACGTCCTCCCTAGTCTTATTCTTGTCCAATTAGGGTTTTTATGCAATCTTGTGCATCCAATAGGTGTGTTTGTGTCATTGGAGGAACATTTAGGTCATTTTCGTCCTCCCTAGTCTTATTCTTGTCCAATTAGGGTTTTTATGCAATCTTGTGGATCCAATAGGTGTGTTTGTGTCATTGGACGAACATTTAGGTCATTTTCGTCCTCCCTAGGCTTATTCTTGTCCGATTAGGGTTTTTAACCAATCTTGTGCATTCAATAAGTTCATTTGTGTCATTGGACGAACATTTAGGTCTTTTTCGTCCTCCCTAGGCTTATTCTTGTCCAATTAGGGTTTTTAACCAACCTTGTGCATCCAATATGTGGGTTGGATGAACGTTTAGGTCATTTTCGTCCTCCCTATGCTTATTCTTGTCCAATTAGGGTTTTTAACCAATCTTGTGCATCCAATAAGTTCATTTGTGTCATTGGATGAACATTTAGGTCATTTTCGTCCTCCCTAGTCTTATTCTTGTCCAATTAGGGTTTTTATGCAATCTTGTGCATCCAATAGGTGTGTTTGTGTCATTGGACGAACATTTAGGTCATTTTCGTCCTCCCTAGGCTTATTCTTGTCCCATTAGGGTTTTTAACCAATCTTGTGCATCCAATTAGTTCATTTGTGTCATTGGATGAACATTTAGGTCATTTTCGTCCTCCCTAGGCTTATTCTTGTCCAATTAGGGTTTTAATGCAATCTTGTGCATCCAATAGGTGTGTTTGTCTCATTGGACGAAATTTTAGGTCATTTTCGTCCTCCCTAGGCTTATTCTTGTCCAATTAGGGTTTTAAGCAATCTTGTGCATCCAATATGTGTGTTTGTGTCATTGGATGAACATTTAGGTCATTTTCGTCCTCCCTATGCTTATTCTTGTCCAATTAGGGTTTTTAACCAATCTTGTGCATCCAATAAGTTCATTTGTGTCATTGGATAAACATTTAGGTCATTTACGTCCTCCCTAGGCTTATTCTTGTCCAATTAGGGTTTTTAACCAATCTTGTGCATCCAATAAGTTCATTTGTGTCATTGGATGAACATTTAGGTCATTTTCGTCGTCCCTAATCTTATTCTTGTCCAATTAGGGTTTTAAGCAATCTTGTGCATCCAATATGTGTGTTTGTGTCATTGGATTAACATTTAGGTCATTTTCGTCCTCCCTATGCTTATTCTTGTCCAATTAGGGTTTTTAACCAATCTTGTGCATCCAATAAGTTCATTTGTGTCATTGGATGAACATTTAGGTCATTTACGTCCTCCCTAGGCTTATTCTTGTCCAATTAGGTTTTTTAACCAATCTTGTGCATCCAATAGGTGTGTTTGTGTCATTGGATGAACATTTAGGTCATTTTCGTCCTCCCTAGGCTTGTTCTTGTCCAATTAGGGTTTTTATGCAATCTTGTGCATCCAATAGGTGTGTTTGTGTCATTGGACGAACATTTAGGTCATTTTCGGCCTCCCTAGGCTTCTTTTTGTCCAATTAGGCATTTTATGCAATCCTTTGCATCCAATAGGTGTGTTTGTGTCATTGGACGAACATTTAGGTCATTTTCGTCCTCCCTAGGCTTATTCTTGTCCAATTAGGGTTTTTAACCAACCTTGTGCATCCAATAAGTTCATTTGTGTCATTGGTTGAACATTTAGGTCATTTTCGTCCTCCCTAGTCTTATTCTTATCCAATTAGGGTTTTTAACCAACCTTGCGTATCCAATAAGTTCATTTGTGTCATTGGTGGAACATTTAGGTCATTTACGTCCTCCCTAGTCTTATTCTTGTCCAATTAGGGTTTTTATGCAATCTTGTGCATCCAATAGGTGTGTTTGTGTCATTGGAGGAACATTTAGGTCATTTTCGTCCTCCCTAGTCTTATTCTTGTCCAATTAGGGTTTTTATGCAATCTTGTGCATCCAATAGGTGTGTTTGTGTCATTAGACGAACATTTAGGTCATTTTCGTCCTCCCTAGGCTTATTCTTGTCCAATTAGGGTTTTTAACCAATCTTGTGCATCCAATAAGTTCATTTGTGTCATTGGATGAACATTTAGGTCAATTTCGTCCTCCCAAGTCTTATTCTTGTCCAAATAGGGTTTTAAGCAATCTTGTGTATCCAATATGTGGGTTTGTGTCATTGGATGAACATTTAGGTTATTTTCGTCCTCCCTATTGTTATTCTTGTCCAATTAGGGTTTTTAACCAATCTTGTGCATCCAATAAGTTCATTTGTGTCATTGGAGGAACATTTAGGTCATTTTCGTCCTCCCTAGTCTTATTCTTGTTCAATTAGGGTTTTTATGCAATCTTGTGCATCCAATAGGTGTGTTTGTGTCATTGGACGAACATTTAGGTCATTTTCATCCTCCCTAGGCTTATTCTTGTCCAATTAGGGTTTTTAACCAATCTTGTGCATCCAATAAGTTCATTTGTGTCATTGGATGAACATTTAGGTCATTTTCGTCCTCCCTAGGCTTATTCTTGTCCAATTAGGGTTTTTAACCAATCTTGTGCATCCAATAAGTTCATTTGTGTCATTGGATGAACATTTAGGTCATTTTCGTCCTCCCTAGGCTTATTCTTGTCCAATTGGGGGTTTTTATGCAATCTTGTGCATCCAATAGGTGTGTTTGTGTCATTGGACGAACATTTAGGTCATTTTCGTCCTCCATAGGCTTATTCTTGTCCAATTAGGGTTTTTATGCAATCCTGTGCATCCAATAGGTGTGTTTGTGTCATTGGACGAACATTTAGGTCATTTTCGTCCTCCCTAGGCTTATTCTTGTCCAATTAGGGTTTTTAACAAATCTTGTGCATCCAATAAGTTCATTTGTGTCATTGGATGAACATTTAGGTCATTTTCGTCCTCCCTAGGCTTATTCTTGTCCAATTAGGGTTTTTAACCAATCTTGTGCATCCAATAAGTTCATTTGTGTCATTGGATGAACATTTAGGTCATTTTCGCCCTACCTATGCTTATTCTTGTCCAATTAGGGTTTTTAACCAATCCTGTGCTTCCAATAAGTTCATTTGTGTCATTGGATGAACATTTAGGTCATTTTCGTCCTCCCTAGTCTTATTCTTGTCCAATTAGGGTTTTTATGCAATTTTGTGCATCCAATAGGTGTGTTTGTGTCATTGGTGGAACATTTAGGACAGTTTCGTCCTCCCTAGTCTTATTCTTGTCCATTTAGGGTTTTTATGCAATATTGTGCATCCAATAGGTGTGTTTGTCTCATTAAACGAACATTTAGATCATTTTCGAACTCCCTAGGCTTATTCTTGTCCAATTAGGGTTTTTAACCAACCTTGTGCATCCAATAAGTTCATTTGTGTCATTGGATGAACATTTAGGTCATTTTCGTCCTCCCTAGGCTTATTCTTGTCCAATTAGGGTTTTTAACCAATCTTGTGCATCCAATAAGTTCATTTGTGTCATTGGATGAACATTTAGGTCATTTTCGCCCTACCTATGCTTATTCTTGTCCAATTAGGGTTTTTAACCAATCCTGTGCTTCCAATAAGTTCATTTGTGTCATTGGATGAACATTTAGGTCATTTTCGTCCTCCCTAGTCTTATTCTTGTCCAATTAGGGTTTTTATGCAATTTTGTGCATCCAATAGGTGTGTTTGTGTCATTGGTGGAACATTTAGGACATTTTCGTCCTCCCTAGTCTTATTCTTGTCCAATTAGGGTTTTTATGCAATATTGTGCATCCAATAGGTGTGTTTGTCTCATTAAACGAACATTTAGATCATTTTCGAACTCCCTAGGCTTATTCTTGTCCAATTAGGGTTTTTAACCAACCTTGTGCATCCAATAAGTTCATTTGTGTCATTGGATGAACATTTAGGTCATTTTCGTCCTCCCTAGGCTTATTCTTGTCCAATTAGGGTTTTTAACCAATCTTGTGCATCCAATAAGTTCATTTGTGTCATTGGATGAACATTTAGGTCATTTTCGCCCTACCTATGCTTATTCTTGTCCAATTAGGGTTTTTAACCAATCCTGTGCTTCCAATAAGTTCATTTGTGTCATTGGATGAACATTTAGGTCATTTTCGTCCTCCCTAGGCTTATTCTTGTCCAATTAGGGTTTTTATGCAATTTTGTGCATCCAATAGGTGTGTTTGTGTCATTGGTGGAACATTTAGGTCATTTTCGTCCTCCCTAGTCTTATTCTTGTCCAATTAGGGTTTTTATGCAATCTTGTGCATTCAATAGGTGTGCTTGTGTCGTTGGACGAACATTTAGGTCATTTTCGTCCTCGCTAGGCTTATTCTTGTCCAATTGGGGTTTTTAACAAATCTTGTGCATCCAATAAGTTCATTTGTGTCATTAGACGGACATTTATGTCATTTTCGTCCTCCCTAGGCTTATTCTTGTCCAATTAGGGTTTTTAACCAATCATGTGCATCCAATAAGTTGATTTGTGTCATTGGATGAACATTTAGGTCATTTTCGTCCTCCCTAGGCTTATTCTTGTCCAATTAGGGTTTTTAACCAATCTTGTGCATCCAATAAGTTCAGTTGTATCATTGGATGAACATTTAGGTCATTTTTGTTCTCCAAAGGCTTATTCTTGTCCAATTAGGGTTTTTATGCAATCTTGTGCATCCAATAAATTCATTTGTGTCATTGGAGGAACATTTAGGTCATTTTCGTCCTCCCTAAGCTTATTCTTGTCCAATTAGGGTTTTTAACCAATCATGTGCATCCAATAGGTGTGCTTGTGTCATTGGACGAACATTTAGGTCATTTTCGTCCTCCCTAGGCTTATTCTTGTCCAATTAGGGTTTTTAACCAATCTTGTGCATCCAATAGGTGTGTTTGTGTCATTGGAGGAACATTTAGGTCATTTTCGTCCTCCCTAGTCTTATTCTTGTCCAATTAGGGTTTTTATGCAATCTTGTGCATCCAATAGGTGTGTTTGTGTCATTGGACGAACATTTAGGTCATTTTCATCCTCCATAGGCTTATTCTTGTCCAATTAGGGTTTTTAACCAACCTTGTGCATCCAATAAGTTCATTTGTGTCCTTGGTTGAACATTTAGGTCATTTTCATCCTCCCTAGGCTTATTCTTGTCCAGTTAGGGTTTTTAACTAATCTTGTGCATCCAATAAGTTCATTTGTGTCATTGGATGAACATTTAGGTCATTTTCGTCCTCCCTAGTCTTATTCTTCTCCAATTAGGGTTTTAAGCAATCTTGTGCATCCAATATGTGTGTTTGCGTCATTGGATGAACATTTAGGTCATTTTCGTCCTCCCTATGCTTATTCTTGTCCAATTAGGGTTTTTAACCAATCTTGTGCATCCAATAAGTTCATTTGTGTCATTGGATGAACATTTAGGTCATTTTCGTCCTCCCTAGTCTTATTCTTGTCCAATTAGGGTTTTTATGCAATCTTGGGCATCCAATAGGTGTGTTTGTGTCATTGGACGAACATTTAGGTCATTTTCGTCCTCCCTAGGCTTATTCTTGGCCAATTAGGGTTTTTAACCAATCTTGTGCATCCAATAAGTTCATTTGTGTCATTGGATGAACATTTAGGTCATTTTCGTCCTCCCAAGTCTTATTCTTGTCCAATTAGGGTTTTTATGCAATCTTGTGCATCCAATAGGTGTGTTTGTGTCATTGGACGAACATTTAGGTCATTTTCGTCCTCCCGAGGCTTATTCTTGTCCAATTACGGTTTTTAACCAATCTTGTGCACCCAATAAGTTCATTTGTGTCATTGGATGAACATTTAGGTTATTTTCGTCATCCCTAGTCTTATTCTTGTCCAATTAGGGTTTTAAGCAATCTTGTGCATCCAATATGTGTGTTTGTGTCATTGGATGAACATTTAGGTCATTTTCGTCCTCCCTATGCTTATTCTTGGCCAATTAGGGTTTTTAACCAATCTTGTGCATCCAATAAGTTCATTTGTGTCATTGGATGAACATTTAGGTCATTTTCGTCCTCCCAAGTCTTATTCTTGTCCAATTAGGGTTTTTATGCAATCTTGTGCATCCAATAGGTGTGTTTGTGTCATTGGACGAACATTTAGGTCATTTTCGTCCTCCCTAGTCTTTTTCTTGTCGAATTAGGGTTTTTATGCAATCTTGTGCATCCAATAGGAGTGTTTGTGTCATTGGAGGAACATTTAGGTCATTTTCGTCCTCCCTAGTCTTATTCTTGTCCAATTAGGGTTTTTATGCAATCTTGTGCATCCAATAGGTGTGTTTGTGTCATTGGACGAACATTTAGGTCATTTTCGTCCTCCCTAGGCTTATTCTTGTCCAATTAAGGTTTTTAACCAACCTTATGCATCCAATAAGTTCATTTGTGTCATTGGTGGAACATTTAGGTCATTTACGTCCTCCCTAGTCTTATTCTTGTCCAATTAGGGTTTTTATGCAATCTTGTGCATCCAATAGGTGTGTTTGTGTCATTGGAGGAACATTTAGGTCATTTTCGTCCTCCCTAGTCTTATTCTTGTCCAATTAGGGTTTTTATGCAATCTTGTGCATCCAATAGGTGTGTTTGTGTCATTGGACGAACATTTAGGTCATTTTCGTCCTCCCTAGGCTTATTCTTGTCCAATTTGGATTTTTAACCAATCTTGTGCATCCAATAAGTTCATTTGTGTCATTGGATGAACATTTAGGTCATTTTCGTCCTCCCTAGTCTTATTATTGTCCAATTAGGGTTTTTATCCAACCTTGTGCATCCAATAAGTTCATTTGTGTCATTGGTGGAACATTTAGGTCATTTACGTCCTCCCTAGTCTTATTCTTGTCCAATTAGGGTTTTTATGCAATCTTGTGCATCCAATAGGTGTGTTTGTGTCATTGGAGGAACATTTAGGTCATTTCCGTCCTCCCTAGTCTTATTCTTGTCCAATTAGGGTTTTTATGCAATCTTGTGCATCCAATAGGTGTGTTTGTGTCATTGGAGGAACATTTAGGTCATTTTCGTCCTCCCTAGTCTTATTCTTGTCGAATTAGGGTTTTATGCAATCTTCTGCATCCAATAGGTGTGTTTGTGTCATTGGAGGAACATTTAGGTCATTTTCGTCCTCCCTAGTCTTATTCTTGTCCAATTAGGGTTTTTATGCAATCTTGTGCATCCAATAGGTGTGTTTGTGTCATTGGACGAACATTTAGGTCATTTTCGTCCTCCCTAGGCTTATTCTTGTCCAATTAGGGTTTTTAACCAACCTTATGCATCCAATAAGTTCATTTCTGTCATTGGTTGAACATTTAGGTCATTTTCGTCCTCCCTAGGCTTATTCTTGTCCAATTAGGGTTTTTAACCAACCTTGTGCATCCGATAAGTTCATTTGTGTCATAGGTGGAACATTTAGGTCATTTACGTCCTCCCTAGTCTTATTCTTGTCCAATTAGGGTTTTTATGCAATCTTGTGCATCCAATAGGTGTGTTTGTGTCATTGGAGGAACATTTAGGTCATTTTCGTCCTCCCTAGTCTTATTCTTGTCCAATTAGGGTTTTTATGCAATCTTGTGCATCCAATAGGTGTGTTTGTGTCATTGGACGAACATTTAGGTCATTTTAGTCCTCCCTAGGCTTATTCTTGGCCAATTAGGGTTTTTAACCAATCTTGTGCATCCAATAAGTTCATTTGTGTCATTGGATGAACATTTAGGTCATTTTCGTCCTCCCAAGTCTTATTCTTGTCCAATTAGGGTTTTTATGCATTCTTGTGCATCCAATAGGTGTGTTTGTGTCATTGGAGGAACATTTAGGTCATTTTCGTCCTCCCTAGTCTTATTCTTGTCCAATTAGGGTTTTTAACCAATCTTGTGCATCCAATAGGTGTGTTTGTGTCATTGGACGAACATTTAGGTCATTTTCGTCCTCCCAAGTCTTATTCTTGTCGGATTAGGGTTTTTATGCAATCTTGTGCATCCAATAAGTTCATTTGTATCATTGGATGAACATTTAGGTCATTTTCGTCCTCCGTAGTCTTATTCTTGTCCAATTAGGGTTTTAAGCAATCTTGTGCATCCAATATGTGGGTTTGTGTCATTGGACGAACATTTAGGTCATTTTCGTCCTCCCTATGCTTATTCTTGTCCAATTAGGGTTTTTAACCAATCTTGTGCATCCAATAAGTTCATTTGTGTCATTGGATGAACATTTAGGTCATTTTCGTCCTCCCTAGTCTTATTCTTGTCCAATTTGGGTTTTTATGCAATCTTGTGCATCCAATAGGTGTGTTGGTGTCATTGGAGGAACATTTAGGTCATTTTCGTCCTCCCTAGTCTTATTCTTGTCCAATTAGGGTTTTTATGCAATCTTGTGCATCCAATAGGTGTGTTTGTGTCATTGGACGAACATTTAGGTCATTTTCGTCCTCCCTAGGCTTATTCTTGTCCAATTTGGGTTTTAAGCAATCTTGTGCGTCCAATAAGTGTGTTTGTGTAATTGGATGAACATTTAGGTAATTTTCGTCCTCCCTATGCTTATTCTTGTCCAATTAGGGTTTTTTAACCAATCTTGTGCATACAATAAGTTCATTTGTGTCATTGGATGAACATTTAGGTCATTTTCGTCCTCCCTAGGCTTATTCTTGTCCAATTAGGGTTTTTAACCAATCTTGTGCATCCAATAAGTTCATTTGTGTCATTGGATGAACATTTAGGTCATTTTCGTCCTCCCTAGTCTTATTCTTGTCCAATTAGGGTTTTTATGCAATCTTGTGCATCCAATAGGTGTGTTTGTGTCATTGGAGGAACATTTAGGTCATTTTCGTCCTCCCTAGTCTTATTCTTGTCCAATTAGGGATTTTATGCAATCTTGTGCATCCAATAGGTGTGTTTGTGTCATTGGACAAACATTTAGGTCATTTTCGTCCTCCCTAACCTTATTCTTGTCCAATTAGGGTTTTTAACCAATCTTGTGCATCCAATAAGTTCATTTGTGTCATTGGATGAACATTTTGGTCATTTTCGTCCTCCCTAGGCTTATTCTTGTCCAATTAGGGTTTTTAACCAATCTTGTGCATCCAATAAGTTCATTTGTGTCATTGGATGAACATTTAGGTCATTTTCGTCCTCCCTAGGCTTATTCTTGTCCAATTAGGGTTTTTAACCAATCTTGTGCATCCAATAAGTTCATTTGTGTCATTGGATGAACATTTAGGTCATTATCGTCCTCCCTAGGCTTATTCTTGTCCAATTAATGTTTTTAACCAATCTTGTGCATCCAATAAGTTCATTTGTGTCATTGGATGAACATTTAGGTCATTTTCGTCCTCCCTAGGCTTATTCTTGTCCAATTAGGGTTTTTAACCAATCTTGTGCATCCAATAGGTGTGTTTGTGTCATTGGATAAACATTTAGGTCATTTTCGTCAACCCTAGGCTTATTCTTGTCCAATTAGGGTTTTTAACCAATCTTGTGCATCCAATAGGTGTCTTTTTGTGTCATTGGATGAACATTTAGGTCATTTTCGTCCTCCCTAGGCTTATTCTTGTCCAATTAGGGTTTTTAACCAATCTTGTGCATCCAATAGGTGTGTTTGTGTCATTGGATGAACATTTAGGTCATTTTCGTCCTACCTAGTCTTATTCTTGTCCAATCAGGGTTTTAAGCAATCTTGTGCATCCAATAAGTTCATTTGTGTCATTGAATGACCATTTAGGTCATTTTTCGTCCTCCCTAGGCTTATTCTTGTCCAATTAGGGTTTTTAAGCAATCTTGTGCATCCAATAAGTTCATTTGTGTCATTGGATGAACATTTAGGTCATTTTCGTCCTCCCTAGGCTTATTCTGGTCCAATTAGGGTTTATAAGCAATCTTGTGCATCCAATAAGTTCATTTGTGTCATTGGATGAACATTTAGGTCATTTTCGTCCTCCCTAGGCTTATTCTTGTCCAATTAGGGTTTTTAACCAATCTTGTGCATCCAATAAGTTCATTTGTGTCATTGGATGAACATTTAGGTCATTTTCGTCCTCCCTAGACTTATTCTTGTCCAATTAGGGTTCCTAACCAATCTTGCGCATCCAATAAGTTCATTTGTGTCGTTGGATGAACATTTAGGTCATTTTCGTCCTCCCTAGGCTTATTCTTGTCCAATTAGGGTTTATAAGCAATCTTGTGCATCCAATAAGTTCATTTGTGTCATTGGATGAACATTTAGGTCATTTTCGTCCTCTCTAGGCTTATTCTTGTCCAATTATGGTTTCTAACCAATCTTGTGCATCCAATAAGTTCATTTGTGTCATTGGATGAACATTTAGGTCATTTTCGTCCTCCCTAGGCTTATTCTTGTCCAATTAGGGTTTTTAACCAATCTTGTGCATCCAATAAGTTCATTTGTGTCATTGGATGAACATTTAGGTCATTTTCGTCCTCCCTAGAATTATTCTTGTCCAATTAGGGTTTCTAACCAATCTTGCGCATCCAATAAGTTCATTTGTGTCATGGGATGAACATTTAGGTTATTTTTGTCCTCCCTAGGCTTATTCTTGTCCAATTAGGGTTTTTAACCAATCTTGTGCATCCAATAGGTGTGTTTGTGTCATTGGATGAACATTTAGGTCATTTTCGTACTCCCTAGGCTTATGCTTGTCCAATTAGGGTTTCTAACCAATCTTGTGCATCCAATAGGTGTATTTGTGTCATTGGATGAACATTTAGGTCATTTTCGTCCTCCCTAGGCTTATTCTTGTCTAATTAGGGTTTTTAAGCAATCTTGTACATCCAATAAGTTCATTTGTGTTATTGGATGAACATTTAGGTCATTTTCGTCCTCCCTAGGCTTATTCTTGTCCAATGAGCGTTTTTAACCAATCTTGTGCATCCAATAGGTGTGTTTGTGTCATTGGATGAACATTTAGGTCAGTTTCGTCCTCCCTAGGCTTATTCTTGTCCAATTAGGGTTTCTAACGAAACTTGTGCATCCAATAGGTGTATTTGTGTCATTGGATGAACATTTAGGTCATTTTCGTCCTCCCTAGGCTTATTCTTGTCCAATTAGGGTTTTTAAGCAATCTTGTGCATCCAATAAGTTCATTTGTGTCATTGGATGAACATTTAGGTCATTTTCGTCCTTCCTAGGCTTATTCTTGTCCAATTATGGTTTTTAACCAATCTTGTGCATCCAATAATTTCAATTGTGTCATTGGATGAACATTTAGGTCATTTTCGTCCTCCCTAGGCTTATTCTTGTCCAATTAGGGTTTTTAACCAATCTTGTGCAACCAATAAGTTCATTTGTGTCATTGGATGAACATTTAGGTCATTTTCGTCCTCCCTAGTCTTATTCTTGTCGAATTAGGGTTTTTATGCAATCTTGTGCATCCAATAGGTGTGTTTGTGTCATTGGAGGAACATTTAGGTCATTTTCGTCCTCCCTAGTTTTATTCTTATCCAATTAGGGTTTTTATGCAATCTTGTAAATCCAATAGGTGTGTTTGTGTCATTGGACGAACATTTAGGTCATTTTCGTCCTCCCTAGGCTTATTCTTGTCCAATTAGGGTTTTTAACCAATCTTGTGCATCCGATAAGTTCATTTGTGTCATTGGATGAACATTTAGGTCATTTTCGTCCTCCCTAGTCTTATTCTTGTCCAATTAGGGTTTTTAACCAACCTTGTGCATCCAATAAGTTCATTTGTGTCATTGGTGGAACATTGAGGTCATTTACGTCCTCCCTAGTCTTATTCTTGTCCAATTAGGGTTTTTATGCAATCTTGTGCATCCAATAGGTGTGTTTGTGTCATTGGAGCAACATTTAGGTCATTTTCGTCCTCCCTAGTCTTATTCTTGTCGAATTAGGGTTTTTATGCAATCTTGTGCATCCAATAGGTGTGTTTGTGTCATTGGAGGAACATTTAGGTCATTTTCGTCCTCCCTAGGCTTATTCTTGTCCAATTAGGGTTTTTAACCAATCTTGTGCATCCAATAAGTTCATTTGTGTCAATGGATGAACATTTAGGACATTTTCGTCCTCCCAAGTCTTATTCTTGTCCAATTAGGGTTTTTATGCAATCTTGTGCATCCAATAGGTGTGTTTGTGTCATTGGAGGAACATTTAGGTCATTTTCGTCCTCCCTAGTCTTATTCTTGTCCA
>JBBPBR010000269.1:0-10608 GCA_037974775.1 Cicer pinnatifidum
TTATTCTTGTCCAATTAGGGTTTTTATGCAATCTTGTGCATCCAATAGGTGTGTTTGTGTCATTGGAGGAACATTTAGGTCATTTTCGTCCTCCCTAGTCTTATTCTTGTCGAATTAGGGTTTTTATACAATCTTGTGCATCCAATAGGTGTGTTTGTGTCATTGGAGGAACTTTTAGGTCATTTTCGTCCTCCCTAGTCTTATTCTTGTCCAATTAGGGTTTTTATGCAATCTTGTGCATCCAATAGGTGTGTTTGTGTCATAGGACGAACATTTAGGTCATTTTCGTCCTCCCAAGGCTTATTCTTGTCCAATTAGGGTTTTTAACCAACCTTGTGCATCCAATAAGTTCATTTGTGTCATTGGAAGAACATTTAGGTAATTTTCGTCCTCCCTAGGCTTATTCTTGTCGAATTAGGGTTTTTAACCAACCTTGTGCATCCAATAAGTTCATTTGTGTCATTGGTGGAACATTTAGGTCATTTACGTCCTCCCTAGTCTTATTCTTGTCCAATTAGGGTTTTTATGCAATCTTGTGCATCCAATAGGTGTGTTTGTGTCATTGGAGGAACATTTAGGTCATTTTCGTCCTCCCTAGTCTTATTCTTGTCGAATTAGGGTTTTTATACAATCTTGTGCATCCAATAGGTGTGTTTGTGTCATTGGAGGAACTTTTAGGTCATTTTCGTCATCCCTAGTCTTATTCTTGTCCAATTAGGGTTTTTATGCAATCTTGTGCATCCAATAGGTGTGTTTGTGTCATTGGACGAACATTTAGGTCATTTTCGTCCTCCCTAGGCTTATTCTTGTCCAATTAGGGTTTTTATGCAATCTTGTGCATCCAATTGGTGTGTTTTTGTCATTGGACGAATATTTAGGTCATTTTCGTCCTCCCTAGGCTTATTCTTGTTCAATTAGGGTTTTTAACTAACCTTGTGCATCCAATAAGTTCATTTGTGTCATTGGTTGAACATTTAGGTCATTTTCGTCCTCCCTAGGCTTATTCTTGTCCAATTAGGGTTTTTAACCAACCTTGTGCATCCAATAAGTTCATTTGTGTCATTGGTGGAACATTTAGGTCATTTACGTCCTCCCTATACTTATTCTTGTCCAATTAGGGTTTTCAACCAATCTTGTGCATCCAATAAGTTCATTTGTGTCATTGGATGAACATTTAGGTCATTTTCGTCCTCCCTAGGCTTATTCTTGTCCAATTAGGGTTTTTAACCAATCTTGTGCATCCAATAAGTTCATTTGTGTCATTGGATGAACATTTAGGTCATTTTCGTCCTCCCTAGTCTTATTCTTGTCCAATTAGGGTTTTTATGCAATCTTGTGCATCCAATAGGTGTGTTTGTGTCGTTGGAGGAACATTTAGGTCATTTTCGTCTTCCCTAGTCTTATTCTTTTCCAATTAGGGTTTTTATGCAATCTTGTGCATCCAATAGGTGTGTTTGTGTCATTGGACGAACTTTTAGGTCATTTTCGTCCTCCGTAGGCTTATTCTTGTCCAATTAGGGTTTTTAACCAATCTTGTGGATACAATAAGTTCATTTGTGTCATTCGATGAACATTTAGGTCATTTTCGTCCTCCCTAGTCTTATTCTTGTCCAATTAGGGTTTTTATGCAATCTTGTGCATCCAATAGGTGTGTTTGTGTCATTGGAGGAACATTTAGGTCATTTTCGTTCTCCCTAGTCTTATTCTTGTCGAATTAGGGTTTTTATGCAATCTTGTGCATCCAATAGGTGTGTTTGTGTCATTGGTGGAACATTTAGGTCATTTTCGTCCTCCCTAGTCTTATTCTTGTCCAATTAGGGTTTTTTATGCAATCTTGTGCATCCAATAGGTGTGTTTGTGTCATTGGACAAACATTTAGGTCACTTTCGTCCTCCCTAGGCTTATTCTTGTCCAATTAGGGTTTTTAACCAATCTTGTGCATCCAATAAGTTCATTTGTGTCATTGGATGAACATTTAGGTCATTTTCGGCCTCCCTAGGCTTATTCTTGTCCAATTAGGGTTTCTAACCAACCTTGTGCATCCAATAAGTTCATTTGTGCCATTGGTGGAACATTTAGGTCATTTACGTTTTCCCTAGTCTTATTCTTGTCCAATTAGGGTTTTTATGCAATCTTGTGCATCCAATAGGTGTGTTTGTGTCATTGGAGGAACATTTAGGTCATTTTCGTCCTCCCTAGTCTTATTCTTGTCGAATTAGGGTTTTTATGCAATCTTGTGCATCCAATAGGTGTGTTTGTGTCATTGGAGGAATATTTAGGTCATTTTCGTCCTCCCTAGTCTTATTCTTGTCCAATTAGGGTTTTTATGCAATCTTGTGCATCCAATAGGTGTGTTTGTGTCATTGGACGAACATTTAGGTCATTTTCGTCCTCCCTAGGCTTATTCTTGTCCAATTAGGGTTTTTAACCAACCTTGTGCATCCAATAAGTTCTTTGTGTCATTGGTGGAACATTTATGTCATTTACGTCCTCCCTAGTCTTATTCTTGTCCAATTTGGGTTTTTATGCAATCTTGTGCATCCAATAGGTGTGTTTGTGTCATTGGAGGAACATTTAGGTCATTTTCGTCCTCCCTAGTCTTATTCTTGTCGAATTAGGGTTTTTATGCAATCTTGTGCATCCAATAGGTGTGTTTGTGTCGTTGGAGGAACATTTAGGTCATTTTCGTCCTCCCTAGGCTTATTCTTGTCCAATTAGGGTTTTTAACCAATCTTGTGCATCCAATAAGTTCATTTGTGTCATTGGATGAACATTTAGGTCATTTTCGTCCTCCCTAGTCTTATTATTGTCCAATTAGGGTTTTTAACCAACCTTGTGCATCCAATAAGTTCATTTGTGTCATTGGTGGAACATTTAGGTCATTTACGTCCTCCCTAGTCTTATTCTTGTCAAATTAGGGTTTTTATGCAATCTTGTGCATCCAATAGGTGTGTTTGTGTCATTGGAGGAACATTTAGGTCATTTTCGTCCTCCCTAGTCTTATTCTTGTCGAATTAGGGTTTTTATGCAATCTTGTGCATCCAATAGGTGTGTCTGTGTCATTGGAGGAACATTTAGGTCATTTTCGTCCTCCCTAGTCTTATTCTTGTCCAATTAGGGTTTTTATGCAATCTTGTGCATCCAATAGGTGTGTTTGTGTCATTGGACGAACATTTAGGTCATTTTGGTCCTCCCTAGGCTTATTCTTGTCCGATTAGGGTTTTTAACCAATCTTGTGTATCCAATAAGTTCATTTGTGTCATTGGATGAACATTTAGGTCATTTTCGTCCTCCCTAGTCTTATTCTTGTCCAATTAGGGTTTTTAACCAATCTTGTGCATCCAATAAGTTCATTTGTGTCATTGGATGAACATTTAGGTCATTTTCGTCATCCCTAGTCTTATTCTTGTCCAATTAGGGTTTTAAGCAATCTTGAGCATCCAATATGTGTGTTTGTGTCATTGGATGAACATTTAGGTAATTTTCGACCTCCCTATGCTTATTCTTGTCCAATTAGGGTTTTTAACCAATCTTGTGCATACAATGAGTTCATTTGTGTCATTGGATGAACATTTAGGTCATTTTCGTCCTCCGTAGTCTTATTCTTGTCCAATTAGGGTTTTTATGCAATCTTGTGCATCCAATAGGTGTGTTTGTGTCATTGGAGGAACATTTAGGTCATTTTCGTCCTCCCTAGTCTTATTCTTGTCGAATTAGGGTTTTTATGCAATCTTGTGCATCCAATAGGTGTGTTTGTGTCATTGGAGGAACATTTAGGTCATTTTCGTCCTCCCTTGTGTTATTCTTGTCCAATTAGGGTTTTTATGCAATCTTGTGCATCCAATAGGTGTGTTTGTGTCATTGGAGGAACATTTAGGTCATTTTCGTCCTCCCTAGTCTTATTCTTGTCGAATTAGGGTTTTTATGCAATCTTGTGCATCCAATAGGTGTGTTTGTGTCATTGGAGGAACATTTAGGTCATTTTCGTCCTCCCTTGTCTTATTCTTGTCCAATTAGGGTTTTTATGCAATCTTGTGCATCCAATAAGTGTGTTTGTGTCATTGGACGAACATTTAGGTCATTATCGTCCTCCCTAGACTTATTCTTGTCCAGTTAGGTTTTTTAACAAATCTTGTGCATCCAATAAGTTCATTTGTGTCATTCGATGAACATTTAGGTCATTTTCGTGCTCCCTAGTCTTATTCTTGTCCAATTAGGATTTTTATGCAATCTTGTGCATCCAATAGGTGTGTTTGTGTCATTGGAGGAACATTTAGGTCATTTTCGTCCTCCCTAGTCTTATTCTTGTCGAATTAGGGTTTTTATGCAATCTTGTGCATCCAATAGGTGTGTTTGTGTCATTGGAGGAACATTTAGGTCATTTTCGTCCTCCCTAGTCTTATTCTTGTCCAATTAGGGTTTTTATGCAATCTTGTGCATCCAATAGGTGTGTTTGTGTCATTGAAGGAACATTTAGGTCATTTTCGTCCTCCCTAGTCTTATTCTTGTCCAATTAGGGTTTTTATGCAATCTTGTGCATCTAATAGGTGTGTTTGTGTCATTGGACGAACATTTAGGTCATTTTCATCCTCCCTAGACTTATTCTTGTCCAATTAGGGTTTTTAACCAATCTTGTGCATCCAATAAGTTCATTTGTCTCATTGGATGAACATTTAGGTCATTTTCGTCCTCCCTAGGCTTATTCTTGTCCAATTAGGGTTTTCAACCAATCTTGTGCATCCAATAAGTTCATTTGTGTCATTGGATGAACATTTAGGTCATTTTCGTCCTCCCTAGGCTTATTCTTGTCCAATTAGGGTTTTTAACCAATCTTGTGCATCCAATAAGTTCATTTGTGTCATTAGTGGATCATTTAGGTCATTTACGTCCTCCCTAGTCTTATTCTTGTCCAATTAGGGTTTTTATGCAATCTTGTGCATCCAATAGGTGTGTTTGTGTCATTGGAGGAACATTTAGGTCATTTTCGTCCTCCCTAGTCTTATTCTTGTCGAATTAGGGTTTTTATACAATCTTGTGCATCCAATAGGTGTGTTTGTGTCATTGGAGGAACTTTTAGGTCATTTTCGTCCTCCCTAGTCTTATTCTTGTCCAATTAGGGTTTTTATGCAATCTTGTGCATCCAATAGGTGTGTTTGTGTCATAGGACGAACATTTAGGTCATTTTCGTCCTCCCAAGGCTTATTCTTGTCCAATTAGGGTTTTTAACCAACCTTGTGCATCCAATAAGTTCATTTGTGTCATTGGATGAACATTTAGGTAATTTTCGTCCTCCCTAGGCTTATTCTTGTCGAATTAGGGTTTTTAACCAACCTTGTGCATCCAATAAGTTCATTTGTGTCATTGGTGGAACATTTAGGTCATTTACGTCCTCCCTAGTCTTATTCTTGTCCAATTAGGGTTTTTATGCAATCTTGTGCATCCAATAGGTGTGTTTGTGTCATTGGAGGAACATTTAGGTCATTTTCGTCCTCCCTAGTCTTATTCTTGTCGAATTAGGGTTTTTATACAATCTTGTGCATCCAATAGGTGTGTTTGTGTCATTGGAGGAACTTTTAGGTTATTTCCGTCCTCCCTAGTCTTATTCTTGTCCAATTAGGGTTTTTATGCAATCTTGTGCATCCAATATGTGTGTTTGTGTCAATGGACGAACATTTAGGTCATTTTCGTCCTCCCTAGGCTTATTCTTGTCCAATTAGGGTTTTTAACCAATCTTGTGCATCCAGTAAGTTCATTTGTTTCATTGGATGAACATTTAGGTCATTTTCGTCCTCCCTAGTCTTATTCTTGTCGAATTAGGGTTTTTATGCAATCTTGTGCATCCAATAGGTGTGTTTGTGTAAATGGAGGAACATTTAGGTCATTTTCGTCCTCCCTAGTCTTATTCTTGTCCAATTAGGGTTTTTATGCAATCTTGTGCATCCAATTGGTGTGTTTGTGTCATTGGACGAACATTTAGGTCATTTTCGTCCTCCCTAAACTTATTCTTGTCCAATTAGGGTTTTTAACCAATCTTGTGCATCCAATAAGTTCATTTGTGTCATTGGATGAACATTTAGGTCATTTTCGTCCTCCCTAGTCTTATTCTTGTCCAATTAGGGTTTTATGCAATCTTGTGCATCCAATAGGTGTGTTTGTGTCATTGGAGGAACATTTAGGTCATTTTCGTCCTCCCTAGTCTTATTCTTGTCCAATTAGGGTTTTTATGCAATCTTGTGCTTCCAATAGGTGTGTTTGTGTCATTGGACGAACATTTAGGTCATTTTCGTCTCCCTAGGCTTATTCTTGTCCAATTAGGGTTTTTAACCAATCTTGTGCATCCAATAAGTTCATTTGTGTCATTGGATGAACATTTAGGTCATTTTCGTCCTCCCTAGGCTTATTCTTGTCCAATTAGGGTTTTTAACCAATCTTGTGCATCCAATAAGTTCATTTGTGTCATTGGATAACCATTTAGGTCATTTTCGTCCTCCCTAGGCTTATTCTTGTCCAATTAGGGTTTTCAACCAATCTTGTGTATCCAATAAGTTCATTTGTGTCATTGGATGAACATTTAGGTCATTTTCGTCCTCCCTAGGCTTATTCTTGTCCAATTAGGGTTTTTAACCAATCTTGTGCATCCAATAAGTTCATTTGTGTCATTGGATGAACATTTAGGTCATTTTCGTCCTCCCTAGGCTTATTCTTTTCCAATTAGGGTTTTTTACCAACCTTGTGCATCCAATAAGTTCATTTGTGTCATTGGTGGAACATTTAGGTCATTTACGTCCTCCCTAGTCTTATTCTTGTCCAATTAGGGTTTTTATGCAATCTTGTGCATCCAATAGGTGTGTTTGTGTCATTGGACGAACATTTAGGTCATTTTCGTCCTCCCTAGGCTTATTCTTGTCCGATTAGGGTTTTTAACCAATCTTGTGCATCCAATAAGTTCATTTGTGTCATTGGATGAA
The DNA here is from genome assembly GCA_037974775.1 of Cicer pinnatifidum. Classification (NCBI taxonomy): domain Eukaryota; kingdom Viridiplantae; phylum Streptophyta; class Magnoliopsida; order Fabales; family Fabaceae; genus Cicer; species Cicer pinnatifidum. The sequence goes on from JBBPBR010000269.1 coordinate 6,969, forward strand.
CATTTAGGTCATTTTCGTCCTCCCTAGTCTTATTCTTGTCCAATTAGGGTTTTAAGCAATCTTGTGCGTCCAATATGTGGGTTTGTGTCATTGGATGAACATTTAGGTCATTTTCGTCCTCCCTATGCTTATTCTTGTCCAATTAGGGTTTTTAACCAATCTTGTGAATCCAATAAGTTCATTTGTGTCATTGGATGATTATTTAGGTCATTTTCGTCCTCCCTAGTCTTATTCTTGTCCAATTAGGGTTTTTATGCAATCTTGTGCATCCAATAGGTGTGTTTGTGTCATTGGACGAACATTTAGGTCATTTTCGTCCTCCCTAGGCTTATTCTTGTCAAATTAGGGTTTTTAACCAACCTTGTGCATCCAATAAGTTCATTTGTGTCATTGGTGGAACATTTAGGTCATTTTCGTCCTCCCTAGTCTTATTCTTGTCCAATTAGGGTTTTTATGCAATCTTGTGCATCCAATAGGTGTGTTTGTGTCATTGGAGGAACATTTAGGTCATTTTCGTCCTCCCTAGTCTTATTCTTGTCGAATTAGGGTTTTTATGCAATCTTGTGCATCCAATAAGTTCATTTGTGTCATTGGATGAACATTTAGGTCATTTTCGTCATCCCTAGTCTTATTCTTGTCCAATTAGGGTTTTAAGCAATCTTGTGCATCCAATATGTGTGTTTGTGTCATTGGATGAACATTTAGGTCATTTTCGTCCTCCCTATGCTTATTCTTGTCCAATTATGGTTTTTAACCAATCTTGTGCATCCAATAAGTTCATTTGTGTCATTGGATGAACATTTAGGTCATTTACGTCCTACCTAGGCTTATTCTTGTCCAATTAGGGTTTTTAACCAATCTTGTGCATCCAATAAGTTCATTTGTGTCATTGGATGAACATTTAGGTCATTTTCGTCCTCCCTAGGCTTGTTCTTGTCCAATTAGGGTTTTTAACCAACCTTGTGCATCCAATAAGTTCATTTGTGTCATTGCTGGAACATTTAGGTCATTTACGTCCTCCCTAGTCTTATTCTTGTCCAATTAGGGTTTTTATGCAATCTTGTGCATCCAATAGGTGTGTTTGTGTCATTGGAGGAACATTTAGGTCATTTTCGTCATCCCTAGTCTTATTCTTGTCCAATTAGGGTTTTAAGCAATCTTGTGCATCCAATATGTGTGTTTGTGTCATTGGATGAACATTTAGGTCATTTTCGTCCTCCCTAAGCTTATTCTTGTCCAATTAGGGTTTTTAACCAATCTTGTGCATCCAATAAGTTCATTTGTGTCATTGGATGAACATTTAGGTCATTTTCGTCCTCCATAGGCTTATTCATGTCCAATTAGGGTTTCTTAACAATCTTGTGCATCCAATAGGTGTGTTTGTGTCATTGGATGAACATTTAGGTCATTTTGGTCCTCCCTAGGCTTATTCTTGTCCAATTAGGGTTTTTAACCAATCTTGTGCATCCAATAAGTTCATTTGTGTCATTGGATGAACATTTAGGTCATTTTCGTCCTCCCTAGGCTTATTCTTGTCCAATTAGGGTTTTTAACCAATCTTGTGCATCCAATAAGTTCATTTGTGTCATTGGATGAACATTTAGGTCATTTTCGTCATCCCTAGTCTTATTCTTGTCCAATTAGGGTTTTTATGCAATCTTCTGCATCCAATAGGTGTGTTTGTGTCATTGGACGAACATTTAGGTCATTCTCGTCCACCCTAGGCTTATTCTTGTCCAATTATGGTTTTAACCAATCTTGTGCATCCAATAAGTTCATTTGTGTCATTGGATGATCATTTAGGTCATTTTCATCCTCCCTAGGCTTATTCTTGTCCAATTAGGGTTTTCAACCAATCTTGTGCATCCAATAAGTTCATTTGTGTCATTGGATGAACATTTAGGTCATTTTCGTCCTCCCTAGGCTTATTCTTGTCCAATTAGGGTTTTTAACCAATCTTGTGCATCCAATAAGTTCATTTGTGTCATTGGATGAACATTTAGGTCATTTTCGTCCTCCCTAGTCTTATTCTTGTCCAATTAGGGTTTTTATGCAATCTTATGCATCCAATAGGTGTGTTTGTGTCATTGTAGGAACATTTAGGTCATTTTCGTCCTCCCTAGTTTTATTCTTGTCCAATAAGTTCATTTGTTTCATTGGATGAACATTTAGGTCATTTTCGTCCTCCCTAGTCTTATTCTTGTCGAATGAGGGTTTTTATGCAATCTTGTGCATCCAATAGGTGTGTTTGTGTCAATGGAGGAACATTTAGGTCATTTTCGTTCTCCCTAGTCTTATTCTTGTCCAATTAGGGTTTTTATGCAATCTTGTGCATCCAATAGGTGTGTTTGTGTCATTGGACGAACATTTAGTTCATTTTCGTCCTCCCTAAACTTATTATTGTCCAATTAGGGTTTTTAACCAATCTTGTGCATCCAATAAGTTCATTTGTGTCATTGGATGAACATTTAGGTCATTTTCGTCCTCCCTAGTCTTATTCTTGTCCAATTAGGGTTTTTATGCAATCTTGTGCATCCAATAGGTGTGTTTGTGTCATTGGAGGAACATTTAGGTCATTTTCGTCCTCCCTAGTCTTATTCTTGTCGAATTAGGGTTTTTATGCAATCTTGTGCATCCAATAGGTGTGTTTGTGTCAATGGAGGAACATTTAGGTCATTTTCGTCCTCCCTAGTCTTATTCTTGTCCAATTAGGGTTTTTATTCAATCTTGTGCATCCAATAGGTGTGTTTGTGTCATTGGACGAACATTTAGGTCATTTTCGTCCTCCCTAAACTTATTCTTGTCCAATTAGGGTTTTTAACCAATCTTGTGCATCCAATAAGTTCATTTGTGTCATTGGATGAACATTTAGGTCATTTTCGTCCTCCCTAGTCTTATTCTTGTCCAATTAGGGTTTTATGCAATCTTGTGCATCCAATAGGTGTGTTTGTGTCATTGGAGGAATATTTAGGTCATTTTCGTCCACCCTAGTCTTATTCTTGTCCAATTAGGGTTTTTTTTGCAATCTTGTGCATCCAAAAGGTGTGTTTGTGTCATTGGACGAACATTTAGGTCATTTTCGTCCTCCCTAGGCTTATTCTTGTCCAATTAGGGTTTTTAACCAATCTTGTGCATCCAATAAGTTCATTTGTGTCATTGGATGAACATTTAGGTCATTTTCGTCATCCCTAGTGTTATTCTTGTCCAATTAGGGTTTTAAGCAATCTTGTGCATCCAATATGTGTGTTTGTGTCATTGGATGAACATTTAGGTCATTTTCGTCCTCCCTATGCTTATTCTTGTCCAATTATGGTTTTTAACCAATCTTGTGCATCCAATAAGTTCATTTGAGTCATTGGATGAACATTTAGGTCATTTAAGTCCTCCCTAGGCTTATTCTTGTCCAATTAGGGTTTTTAACCAATCTTGTGCATCCAATAAGTTCATTTGTGTCATTGGATGAACATTTAGATCATTTTCGTCCTCCCTAGGCTTGTTCTTGTCCAATTAGGGTTTTTATGCAATCTTGTGCATCCTATAGGTGTGTTTGTGTCATTGGACGAACATTTAGGTCATTTTCGTCCTCCCTAGGCTTATTCTTGTCCAATTAGGGTTTTTATGCAATCTTGTGCATCCAATA
>JBBPBR010000270.1:0-23499 GCA_037974775.1 Cicer pinnatifidum
CGTCCTCCCTAGTCTTATTCTTGTCCAATTAGGGTTTTTATGCAATCTTGTGCATCCAATAGGTGTGTTTGTGTCATTGGAGGAACATTTAGGTCATTTTCGTCCTCCCTAGTCTTATTCTTGTCCAGTTAGGGTTTTTATGCAATCTTGTGCATCCAATAGGTGTGTTTGTGTCATTGGACGAACATTTAGGTCATTTTCGTCCTCCCTAGTCTTATTCTTGTCCAGTTAGGGTTTTTATGCTATCTTGTGCATTCAATAGGTGTGTTTGTGTCATTGGACGAACATTTAGGTAATTTTCGTCCTCCCTAGTCTTATTCTTGTCCAGTTAGGGTTTTTATGCAATCTTGTGCATCCAATAGGTGTGTTTGTGTCATTGGACGAACATTTAGGTCATTTTCATCATCCCTAGTCTTATTCTTGTCCAATTAGGGTTTTAAGCAATCTTGTGCATCCAATATGTGGGTTTGTGTCATTGGATGAACGTTTAGGTCATTTTCGTCCTCCCTATGCTTATTCTTGTCCAATTAGGGTTTTTAACCAATCTTGTGCATCCAATAAGTTCATTTGTGTCATTGGATGAACATTTAGGTCATTTTCGTCCTCCCTAGGCTTATTCTTGTCCAATTAGGGTTTTTATGCAATCTTGTGCATCCAATAGGTGTGTTTGTGTCATTGGACGAACATTTAGGTCATTTTCGTCCTCCCTAGGCTTATTCTTGTCCAATTAGGGTTTTAAACCAATCTTGTGCATCCAATAAGTTCATTTGTGTCATTGGATTAACATTTAGGACATTTTCTTCATCCCTAGTCTTATTCTTGTCCAATTAGGGTTTTAAGCAATCTTGTGCATCCAATAAGTTCTTTTGTGTCATTGGATGAACATTTAGGTCATTTTCGTCCTCCCTAGTCTTATTCTTGTCCAATTAGGGTTTTAATGCAATCTTGTGCATCCAATAGGTGTGTTTGTGTCATTGGACAAACATTTAGGTCATTTTCGTCCTCCCTAAACTTATTCTTGTCCAATTAGGGTTTTTAACCAATCTTGTGCATCCAATAAGTTCATTTGTGTCATTGGATGAACATTTAGGTCATTTTCGTCCTCCCTAGTCTTATTTTTGTCCAGTTAGGGTTTTTATGCAATCTTGTGCATCCAATAGGTGTGTTTGTGTCATTGGAGGAACATTTAGGTCATTTTCGTCCTCCCTAGTCTTATTCTTGTCCAATTAGGGTTTTTTTGCAATCTTGTGCATCCAATAAGTGTGTTTGTGTCATTGGACGAACATTTAGGTCATTTTCGTCCACCCTAGGCTTATTCTTGTCCAATTAGGGTTTTTAACCAATCTTGTGCATCCAATAAGTTCATTTGTGTCATTGGATGAACATTTAGGTCGTTTTCGTCATCCCTAGTCTTATTCTTGTCCAATTAGGGTTTTAAGCAATCTTGTGCATCCAATAAGTGTATTTGTGTCATTGGACGAACATTTAGGTCATTTTCGTCCTCCCTAGGCTTATTCTTGTCCAATTAGGGTTTTTAACCAATCTTGTGCATCCAATAAGTTCATTTGTGTCATTGGATGAACATTTAGGTCATTTTCGTCCTCCCTAGGCTTATTCTTGTCCAATTAGGGTTTTAACCCAATCTTGTGCATCCAATAAGTTCATTTGTGTCATTGGATGAACATTTAGGTCATTTTCGTCCTCCCTAGGCTTATTCTTGTCCAATTAGGGTTTTCAACCAATCTTGTGCATCCAATAAGTTCATTTGTGTCATTGGATGAACATTTAGGTCATTTTCGTCCTCCATAGGCTTATTCTTGTCCAATTAGGGTTTTTAACCAATCTTGTGCATCCAATAAGTTTATTTGTGTCATTGGATGAACATTTAGGTCATTTTCGTCCTCCCTAGGCTTATTCTTGTCCAATTAGGGTTTTTATGCAATCTTGTGCATCCAATAGGTGTGTTTGTGTCATTTGACGAACATTTAGCTCATTTTCGTCCTCCCTAGGCTTATTCTTGTCCAATTAGGGTTTTTAACCAATCTTGTGCATCCAATAAGTTCATTTGTGTCATTGGATGAACATTTAGGTCATTTTCGTCATCCCTAGTCTTATTCTTGTCCAATTAGGGTTTTAAGCAATCTTGTGCATCCAATAAGTGTGTTTGTGTCATTGGACGAACATTTAGGTCATTTTCGTCCTCCCTAGGCTTATTCTTGTCCAATTAGGGTTTTTAACCAATCTTGTGCATCCAATAAGTTCATTTGTGTCATTGGATGAACATTTAGGTCATTTTCGTCATCCCTAGTCTTATTCTTGTCCAATTAGGGTTTTAAGCAATCTTGTGCATCCAATATGTGTGTTTGTGTCATTGGATGAACATTTAGGTCATTTTCGTCCCCCATATGCTTATTCTTGTCCAATTAGGGTTTTTAACCAATCTTGTGCATCCAATAAGTTCATTTGTGTCATTGGATGAACATTTAGGTCATTTAAGTCCTCCCTAGGCTTATTCTTGTCCAATTAGGGTTTTTAACCAATCTTGTGCATCCAATAAGTTCATTTGTGTCATTGGATGAACATTTAGGTCATTTTCGTCCTCCCTAGGCTTATTCTTGTCCAATTAGGGTTTTTAACCAACCTTGTGCATCCAATAAGTTCATTTGTGTCATTGGTGGAACATTTAGGTCATTTACGTCCTCCCTAGTCTTATTCTTGTCCAATTAGGGTTTTTATGCAATCTTGTGCATCCAATAGGTGTGTTTGTGTCATTGGAGGAATATTTAGGTCATTTTCGTCCTCCCTAGTCTTATTCTTGTCGAATTAGGGTTTTTGTACATTCTTGTGCATCCAATAGGTGTGTTTGTGTCATTGAAGGAACATTTAGGTCATTTTCGTCCTCCCTAGTCTTATTCTTGTCGAATGAGGGTTTTTATGCAATCTTGTGCATCCAATAGGTGTGTTTGTGTCAATGGAGGAACATTTAGGTCATTTTCGTCCTCCCTAGGCTTATTCTTGTCCAATTAGGGTTTTTAACCAATCTTGTGCATCCAATAAGTTCATTTGTTTCATTGGATGAACATTTAGGTCATTTTCGTTCTCCCTAGTCTTATTCTTGTCGAATTAGGGTTTTTATGCAATCTTGTGCATCCAATAGGTGTGTTTGTGTCAATGGAGGAACATTTAGGTCATTTTCGTCCTCCCTAGTCTTATTCTTGTCCAATTAGGGTTTTTTTGCAATCTTGTGCATCCAATAAGTGTGTTTATGTCATTGGACGAACATTTAGGTCATTTTCGTCCACCCTAGGCTTATTCTTGTCCAATTAGGGTTTTTAACCAATCTTGTGCATCCAATAAGTTCATTTGTGTCATTGGATGAACATTTAGGTCGTTTTCGTCACCCCTAGTCTTATTCTTGTCCAATTAGGGTTTTAAGCAATCTTGTGCATCCAATAAGTGTGTTTGTGTCATTGGACGAACATTTAGGTCATTTTCGTCCTCCCTAGGCTTATTCTTGTCCAATTAGGGTTTTTAACCAATCTTGTGCATCCAATAAGTTCATTTGTGTCATTGGAGGAACATTTAGGTCATTTTCGTCATCCCTAGTCTTATTCTTGTCCAATTAGGGTTTTAAGCAATCTTGTGCATCCAGTATGTGTGTTTGTGTCATTGGATGAACATTTAGGTCATTTTCGTCCTCCCTATGCTTATTCTTGTCCAATTAGGGTTTTTAACCAATCTTGTGCATCCAATAAATTCATTTGTGTCATTGGATGAACATTTATGTCATTTACGTCCTCCCTAGGCTTATTCTTGTCCAATTAGGGTTTTTAACCAATCTTGTGCATCCAATAAGTTCATTTGTGTCATTGGATGAACATTTAGGTCATTTTCGTCCTCCCTAGGCTTATTCTTGTCCAATTAGGGTTTTTAACCAATCTTGTGCATCCAATAAGTTCATTTGTGTCATTGGATGAACATTTAGGTCATTTTCGTCCTCCCTAGGCTTATTCTTGTCCAATTAGGGTTTTTAACCAATCTTGTGCATCCAATAGGTGTGTTTGTGTCATTGGACGAACATTTAGGTCATTTTCGTCCTCCCTAGGCTTATTCTTGTCCAGTTAGGGTTTTTAACCAATCTTGTGCGTCCAATAAGTTCATTTGTGTCATTGGATGAACATTTAGGTCATTTTCGTCCTCCCTAGGCTTATTCTTGTCTAATTAGGGTTTTTAACCAATCTTGTGCATCCAATAAGTTCATTTGTGTCATTGGATGAACATTTAGGTCATTTTCGTCCTTCCTAGCCTTATTCTTGTCCATTTAGGGTTTTTAACCAATCTTGTGCATCCAATAAGTTCATTTGTGTCATTGGATGAACATTTAGGTCATTTACGTCCTCCCTAGGCTTATTCTTGTCCAATTAGGGTTTTTAACCAATCTTGTGCATCCAATAAGTTCATTTGTGTCATTGGATGAACATTTAGGTCATTTTCGTCCTCCCTAGGCTTATTCTTGTCCAATTAGGGTTTTTATGCAATCTTGTGCATCCAATAGGTGTGTTTGTATCATTGGATGAACATTTAGGTCATTTTCGTCCTCCCTAGGCTTATTCTTGTCCAATTAGGGTTTTTATGCAATCTTGTGCATCCAATTGGTGTGTTTGTGTCATTGGACGAACATTTAGGTCATTTTCGTCCTCCCTAGGCTTATTCTTGTTCTATTAAGGTTTTTAACTAACCTTGTGCATCCAATAAGTTCATTTGTGTCATTGGTTGAACATTTAGGTCATTTTCGTCCTCCCTAGGCTTATTCTTGTCCAATTAGGGTTTTTAACCAACCTTGTGCATCCAATAAGTTCATTTGTGTCATTGGTGGATCATTTAGGTCATTTACGTCCTCCCTAGGCTTATTCTTGTCCAATTAGGGTTTTTAACCAATCTTGTGCATCCAATAAGTTCATTTGTGTCATTGGATGAACATTTAGGTCATTTTCGTCCTCCCTAGGCTTATTCTTGTCCAATTAGGGTTTTTAACCAATCTTGTGCATCCAATATGTTCATTTGTGTCATTGGATGAACATTTAGGTCCTTTTTGTCCTCCCTAGTCTTATTCTTGTCCAATTAGGGTTTTTATGCAATCTTGTGCATCCAATAGGTGTGTTTGTGTCATTGGATGAACATTTAGGTCATTTTCGTTCTCCCTATGCTTATTCTTGTCCAATTAGGGTTTTTAACCAATCTTGTGCATACAATAAGTTCATTTGTGTCATTGGATGAACATTTAGGTCATTTTCGTCCTCCCTAGTCTTATTCTTGTCCAATTAGGGTTTTTATGCAATCTTGTGCATCCAATAGGTGTGTTTGTGTCATTGGAGGAACATTTAGGTCATTTTCGTCCTCCCTAGGCTTATTCTTGTCCAATTAGGGTTTTTATGCAATCTTGTGCATCCAATAGGTGTGTTTGTGTCATTGGATGAACATTTTGGTTATTTTCGTCCTCCCTAGGCTTATTCTTGTCCAATTAGGGTTTTTAACCAATCTTGTGCATCCAATAAGTTCATTTGTGTCATTGGATGAACATTTAGGTCATTTTCGTCCTCCCTAGGCTTATTCTTGTCCAATTAGGGTTTTTAACCAATCTTGTGCATCCAATAAGTTCATTTGTGTCATTGGATGAACATTTAGGTCATTTTCGTCCTCCCTAGTCTTATACTTGTCCAATTAGGGTTTTTATGCAAACTTGTGCATCCAATTGGTGTGTTTGTGTCATTGGACGAACATTTAGGTCATTTTCGCCCTCCCTAGGCTTATTCTTGTCCAATTAGGGTTTTTAACTAATCTTGTGCATCCAATAGGTGTGTTTGTGTCATTGGACGAACATTTAGGTCATTTTCGCCCTCCCTAGGCTTATTCTTGTCCAATTAGGGTTTTTAACCAATCTTGTGCATCCAATAAGTTCATTTGTGTCATTGGATGAACATTTAGGTCATTTTCGTCATCCCTAGTCTTATTCTTGTCCAATTAGGGTTTTTATGCAATCTTGTGCATCCAATAGGTGTGTTTGTGTCATTTGACGAACATTTAGCTCATTTTCGTCCTCCCTAGGCTTATTCTTGTCCAATTAGGGTTTTTAACCAATCTTGTGCATCCAATAAGTTCATTTGTGTCATTGGATGAACATTTAGGTCATTTTCGTCCTCCCTAGTCTTATTCTTGTCCAATTCGGGTTTTTATGCAATCTTGTGCATCCAATAGGTGTGTTTGTGTCATTGGAGGAACATTTAGGTCATTTTCGTCCTCCCTAGTCTTATTCTTGTCTAATTAGGGTTTTTATGCAATCCTGTGCATCCAATAGGTGTGTTTGTGTCATTGGACGAACATTTAGGTCATTTTCGTCCTCCCTAGGCTTATTCTTGTCCAATTAGGGTTTTTAACCAATCTTGTGCATCCAATAAGTTCATTTGTGTCATTGGATGAACATTTAGGTCATTTTCGTCCTCCCTAGTCTTATTATTGTCTAATTAGGGTTTTTATGCAATCTTGTGCATCCAATAGGTGTGTTTGTGTCATTGGAGGAACATTTAGGTCATTTTCGTCCTCCCTAGTCTTATTCTTGTCCAATTAGGGTTTTTATGCAATCTTGTGCATCCAATAGGTGTGTTTGTGTCATTGGACGAACATTTAGGTCATTTTCGTCCTCCCTAGGCTTATTCTTGTCCAATTAGGGTTTTTAACCAATCTTGTGCATCCAATAAGTTCATTTGTGTCATTGGATGAACATTTAGGTAATTTTCGTCGTCCTTAGTCTTATTCTTGTCGAATTAGGTTTTTATGCAATCTTGTGCATCCAATAGGTGTGTTTGTGTCATTGGAGGAACATTTAGGTCATTTTCGTCCTCCCTAGTCTTATTCTTGTCCAATTAGGGTTTTTATGCAATCTTGTGCATCCAATAGGTGTGTTTGTGTCATTGGACGAACATTTAGGTCATTTTCGTCCTCCCTAGGCTTATTCTTGTCCGATTAGGGTTTTTAACCAATCTTGTGCATTCAATAAGTTCATTTGTGTCATTGGATGAACAATTAGGTCATTTTCGTCCTCCCTAGGCTTATTCTTGTCAAATTAGGGTTTAGGGTTTATGGTTTTTATGCAATCTTGTGCATCCAATAGGTGTGTTTGTGTCATTGGACGAACATTTAGGTCATTTTCGTCCTCCCTAGGCTTATTCTTGTCCAATTAGGGTTTTTAACCAATCTTGTGCATCCAATAAGTTCATTTGTGTCATTGGATGAACATTTAGGTCATTTTCGTCCTCCCTAGTCTTATTCTTGTCCAATTAGGGTTTTTAACCAACATTGTGCATCCAATAAGTTCATTTGTGTCATTGGTGGAACGTTTAGGTCATTTACGTCCTCCCTAGTCTTATTCTTGTCCAATTAGGGTTTTTATGCAATCTTGTGCATCCAATAGGTGTGTTTGTGTCATTGGAGGAACATTTAGGTCATTTTCGTCCTCCCTAGTCTTATTCTTGTCCAATTAGGGTTTTTATGCAATCTTGTGCATCCAATAGGTGTGTTTGTGTCATTGGACGAACATTTAGGTCATTTTCGTCCTCCCTAGGCTTATTCTTGTCCAATTAGGGTTTTTAACCAATCTTGTGCATCCAATAAGTTCATTTGTGTCATTGGATGAACATTTAGGTCATTTTCGTCCTCCCTAGTCTTATTCTTGTCCAATTAGGGTTTTAAGCAATCTTGTGCATCCAATATGTGGGTTTGTGTCATTGGATGAACGTTTAGGTCATTTTCGTCCTCTCTATGCTTATTCTTGTCCAATTAGGGTTTTTAACCAATCTTGTGCATCCAATAAGTTCATTTGTGTCATTGGACGAACATTTAGGTCATTTTCGTCCTTCCTAGTCTTATTCTTGTCCAATTAGGGTTTTTATGCAATCTTGTGCATCCAATAGGTGTGTTTGTGTCATTGGACGAACATTTAGGTCATTTTCGTCCTCCCTAGGCTTATTCTTGTCCAATTAGGGTTTTTAACCAATCTTGTGCATCCAATAAGTTCATTTGTGTCATTGGATGAACATTTAGGTCATTTTCGTCCTCCCTAGTCTTATTTTTGTCCAATTAGGGTATTTATTCAATCTTGTGCATCCAATAGGTTTGTTTGTGTCATTGGACGAACATTTAGGTCATTTTCGTCCTCCCTAGGCTTATTCTTGTCCAATTAGGGTTTTTAACCAATCTTGTGCATCCAATAGGTGTGTTTGTGTCATTGGAGGAACATTTAGGTAATTTTCGTCCTCCCGAGTCTTATTCTTGTCCAATTAGGGTTTTTATGCAATCTTGTACATCCAATAGGTGTGATTTGGTCATTGGAGGAACATTTAGGTCATTTTCGTCCTCCCTAGGCTTATTCTTGTCCAATTAGGGTTTTTAACCAACCTTGTGCATCCAATAAGTTCATTTGTGTCATTAGAGGAACATTTAGGTCATTTTTGTCCTCCCTAGTATTATTCTTGTCCAATTAGGGTTTTTAACCAATCTTGTGCATCCAATAAGTTCATTTGTGTCATTGGATGAACATTTAGGTCACTTTCGTCCTCCCTAGGCTTATTCTTGTCCAATTAGGGTTTTTAACCAATCTTGTGCATCCAATAAGTTCATTTGTGTCATTGGATGAACATTTAGGTCATTTTCGTCCTCCCTAGGCTTATTCTTGTCCAATTAGGGTTTTTAACCAATCTTGTGCATCCAATAAGTTTATTTGTGTCATTGGATGAACATTTAGGTCATTTTCGTCCTCCCTAGGCTTATTCTTGTCCAATTAGGGTTTTTAACCAATATTGTGCATCCAATAAGTTCATTTGTGTCATTGGATGAACATTTAGGTCATTTTCGTCCTCCCTAGTCTTATTCTTGTCCAATTAGGGTTTTTATGCAATCTTGTGCATCCAATAGGTGTGTTTGTGTCATTGGAGGAACATTTAGGTCATTTTCGTCCTCCCTAGTCTTATTCTTGTCCAATTAGGGTTTTTATGCAATCTTGTGCATCCAATAGGTGTGTTTGTGTCATTGGACGAATATTTAGGTCATTTTCGTTCTCCCTTGGCTTATTCTTGTCCAATTAGGGTTTTTAACCAATCTTGTGCATCCAATAAGTTCATTTGTGTCATTGGATGATTATTTAGGTCATTTTCGTCCTCCCTAGGTTTATTTTTGTCCAAATAGGGTTTTTAACCAATCTTGTGCTTCCAATAAGTTCATTTGTGTCATTGGATGAACATTTAGGTCATTTTCGTCCTCCCTAGGCTGATTCTTGTCCAATTAGGGTTTTTATGCAATCTTGTGCATCCAATAGGTGTGTTTGTGTCATTGGACGAACATTTAGGTCATTTTCGTCCTCCCTAGGCTTATTCTTGTCCAATTAGGGTTTTTAACCAATCTTGTGCATCCAATAAGTTCATTTGTGTCATTGGATGAACATTTAGGTCATTTTCGTCATCCCTAGTCTTATTCTTGTCCAATTAGGGTTTCAAGCAATCTTGTGCATCCAATATGTGTGTTTGTGTCATTGGATGAACATTTAGGTCATTTTCGTCCTCCCTATGCTTATTCTTGTCCAATTAGGGTTTTTAACCAATCTTGTGCATCCAATAAGTTCATTTGTGTCATTGGATGAACATTTAGGTCATTTACGTCCTCCCTAGGCTTATTCTTGTCCAATTAGGGTTTTTAACCAATCTTGTGCATCCAATAAGTTCATTTGTGTCATTGGATCAACATTTAGGTCATTTTCGTCCTCCCTAGGCTTATTCTTGTCCAATTAGGGGTTTTATGCAATCTTGTGCATCCAATAGGTGTGTTTGTGTCATTGGACGAACATTTAGGTCATTTTCGTCCTCCCTAGGCTTATTCTTGTCCAATTAGGGTTTTTAACCAATCTTGTGCATCCAATAAGTTCATTTGTTTCATTGGATGAACATTTAGGTCATTTTCGTCCTCCCTAGTCTTATTCTTGTCGAATGAGGGTTTTTATGCAATCTTGTGCATCCAATAGGTGTGTTTGTGTCAATGGAGGAACATTTAGGTCATTTTAGTCCTCCCTAGTCTTATTCTTGTCCAATTAGGGTTTTAATGCAATCTTGTGCATCCAATAGGTGTGTTTGTGTCATTGGACGAACATTTAGGTCATTTTCGTCGTCCCTAAACTTATTCTTGTCCAATTAGGGTTTTTAACCAATCTTGTGCATCCAATAAGTTCATTTGTGTCATTGGATGAGCATTTAGGTCATTTTCGTCCTCCCTAGTCTTATTTTTGTCCAATTAGGGTTTTTATGCAATCTTGTGCATCCAATAGGTGTGTTTGTGTCATTGGAGGAACATTTAGGTCATTTTCGTCCTCCCTAGTCTTATTCTTGTCCAATTATGGTTTTTTTGCAATCTTGTGCATCCAATAAGTGTGTTTGTTTCATTGGACGAACATTTAGGTCATTTTCGTCCACCCTAGGCTTATTCTTGTCCAATTAGGGTTTTTAACCAATCTTGTGCATCCAATAAGTTCATTTGTGTCATTGGATGAACATTTAGGTCGTTTTCGTCATCCCTAGTCTTATTCTTGTCCAATTAGGGTTTTAAGCAATCTTGTGCATCCAATATGTGTGTTTGTGTCATTGCACGAACATTTAGGTCATTTTCGTCCTCCCTATGCTTATTCTTGTCCAATTAGGGTTTTTAACCAATCTTGTGCATCCAATAAGTTCATTTGTGTCATTGGATGAACATTTAGGTCATTTAAGTCCTCCCTAGGCTTATTCTTGTCCAATTAGGGATTTTAACCAATCTTGTGCATCCAATAAGTTCATTTGTGTCATTGGATGAACATTTAGGTCATTTTCGTCCTCCCTAGGCTTGTCGTTGTCCAATTAGGGTTTTTATGCAATCTTGTGCATCCTATAGGTGTGTTTGTGTCATTGGACGAATATTTAGGTCATTTTCGTCCTCCCTAGGCTTATTCTTGTCCAATTAGGGTTTTTATGCAATCCTGTGCATCCAATAGGTGTGTTTGTGTCATTGGAGGAACATTTAGGTCATTTTCGTCCTCCCTAGTCTTATTCTTGTCCAATTAGGGTTTTTATGCAATCTTGTGCATCCAATAGGTGTGTTTGTGTCAATGGAGGAACATTTAGGTCGTTTTCGTCCTCCCTAGTCTTATTCTTGTCCAATTAGGGTTTTTATGCAATCTTGTGCCTCCAATAGGTGTGTTTGTGTCATTGGACGAACATTTAGGTCATTTTCGTCCTCCCTAAACTTATTCTTGTCCAATTAGGGTTTTTAACCAATCTTGTGCATCCAATAAGTTCATTTGTGTCATTGGATCAACATTTAGGTCATTTTCGTCCTCCCTAGGCTTATTCTTGTCCGATTAGGGTTTTTAACCAATGTTGTGCATTCAATAAGTTCATTTGTGTCATTGGATGAACATTTAGGTCATTTTCGTCCTCCCTAGTCTTATTCTTGTCCAATTAGGGTTTTTAACCAATCTTGTGCATCCAATAAGTTCATTTGTGTCATTG
The DNA here is from genome assembly GCA_037974775.1 of Cicer pinnatifidum. NCBI lineage: Eukaryota > Viridiplantae > Streptophyta > Magnoliopsida > Fabales > Fabaceae > Cicer > Cicer pinnatifidum. The sequence continues at coordinate 11,583 of JBBPBR010000270.1, forward strand.
GATGAACATTTAGGTCATTTAAGTCCTCTCTAGGCTTATTCTTGTCCAATTAGGGTTTTTAACCAATCTTGTGCATCCAATAAGTTCATTTGTTTCATTGGATGAACATTTAGGTCATTTTCGTCCTCCCTAGTCTTATTCTTGTCCAATTAGGGTTTTTATGCAATCTTGTGCATGCAATAGGTGTGTTTGTGTCATTGGAGGAACATTTAGGTCATTTTCGTCCTCCCGAGGCTTATTCTTGTCCGATTAGGGTTTTTAACCAATGTTGTGCATTCAATAAGTTCATTTGTGTCATTGGATGAACATTTAGGTCATTTTCGTCCTCCCTAGGCTTGTTCTTGTCCAATTAGGGTTTTTATGCAATCTTGTGCATCCTATAGGTGTGTTTGTGTCATTGGACGAACATTTAGGTCATTTTCGTCCTCCATAGGCTTATTCTTGTCCAATTAGGGTTTTTATGCAATCTTGTGCATCTAATAGGTGTGTTTGTGTCATTGGACGAACATTTAGGTCATTTTCGTCCTCCCTAGGCTTATTCTTGTCCAATTATGGTTTTTAACCAATCTTGTGCATCCAATAAGTTCATTTGTTTCATTGGATGAACATTTAGGTCATTTTCGTCCTCCCTAGTCTTATTCTTGTCCAATTAGGGTTTTTATGCAATCTTGTGCATCCAATAGGTGTGTTTGTGTCATTGGAGGAACATTTAGGTCGTTTTCGTCCTCCCTAGGCTTATTCTTGTCCGATTAGGGTTTTTAACCAATGTTGTGCATTCAATAAGTTCATTTGTGTCATTGGATGAACATTTAGGTCATTTTCGTCCTCCCTAGTCTGATTCTTGTCCAATTAGGGTTTTTAACCAATCTTGTGCATCCAATAAGTTCATTTGTGTCATTGGATGAACATTTAGGTCATTTAAGTCCTCTCTAGGCTTATTCTTGTCCAATTAGGGTTTTTAACCAATCTTGTGCATCCAATAAGTTCATTTGTGTCGTTGGATGAACATTTAGGTCATTTTCGTCCTCCCTAGGCTTGTTCTTGTCCAATTAGGGTTTTTATGCAATCTTGTGCATCCTATAGGTGTGTTTGTGTCATTGGACGAACATTTAGGTCATTTTCGTCCTCCATAGGCTTATTCTTGTCCAATTAGGGTTTTTATGCAATCTTGTGCATCCAATAGGTGTGTTTGTGTCATTGGACGAACATTTAGGTCATTTTCGTCCTCCCTAGGCTTATTCTTGTCCAATTATGGTTTTTAACCAATCTTGTGCATTCAATAAGTTCATTTGTGTCATTGGATGAACATTTAGGTCATTTTCGTCCTCCCTAGTCTTATTCTTGTCCAATTAGGGTTTTTATGCAATCTTGTGCATCCAATAGGTGTGTTTGTGTCATTGGACGAACATTTAGGTCATTTTCGTCCTCCCTAGGCTTATTCTTGTCCAATTAGGGTTTTTAACCAATCTTGTGCATCCAATAAGTTCATTTGTGTCATTGGATGAACATTTAGGTCATTTTTGTCCTCCCGAGTCTTATTCTTGTCCAATTAGGGTTTTTATGCAATCTTGTGCATCCAATAGGTGTGTTTGTGTCATTGGAGGAACATTTAGGTCATTTTCGTCCTCCCTAGTCTTATTCTTGTCCAATTAGGGTTTTTATGCAATCTTGTGCATCCAATAGGTGTGTTTGTGTCATTGGACGAACATTTAGGTCATTTTCGTCCTCCCTAGGCTTATTTTTGTCCGATTAGGGTTCTTAGGCAATCCTGTGCATCCAATAGGTGTGTTTGTGTCATTGGACGAACATTTAGGTCATTTTCGTCCTCCCTAGGCTTATTCTTGTCCAATTAGGGTTTTTAACCAATCTTGTGCATCCAATAAGTTCATTTGTGTCATTGGATGAACATTTAGGTCATTTTCGTCCTCCCTAGTCTTATTCTTGTCCAATTAGGGTTTTTATGCAATCTTGTGCATCCAATAGGTGTGTTTGTGTCATTGGAGGAACATTTACGTCATTTTCGTCCTCCCTAGGCTTATTCTTGTCCAATTAGGGTTTTTAACCAATCTTGTGCATCCAATAAGTTCATTTGTGTCATTGGATGAACATTTAGGTCATTTTCGTCTTCCCTAGTCTTATTCTTGTCCAATTAGGGTTTTAAGCAATCTTGTGCATCCAATATGTGTGTTTGTGTCATTGGATGAACATTTAGGTCATTTTCGTCCTCCCTATGCTTATTCTTGTCCAATTAGGGTTTTTAACCAATCTTGTGCATCCAATAAGTTCATTTGTCTCATTGGATGAACATTTAGGTCATTTAAGTCCTCCCTAGGCTTATTCTTGTCCAATTAGGGTTTTTAACCAATCTTGTGCATCCAATAAGTTCGTTTGTGTCATTGGATGAACATTTAGGTCATTTTCGTCCTCCCTAGGCTTATTCTTGTCCAATTAGGGTTTTTAACCAATCTTGTGCATCCAATAGGTGTATTTGTGTCATTGGATGAACATTTAGGTCATTTTCGTCCTCCCTAGGCCTATTCTTGTCCAATTAGGGTTTTTAACCAATCTTGTGCATCCAATAAGTTCATTTGTGTCATTGGATGAACATTTAGGTCATTTTCGTCCTCCCTAGGCTTATTCTTGTCCAATTAGGGTTTTTAACCAATCTTGTGCATCCAATAGGTGTATATGTGTCATTGGATGAACATTTAGGTCATTTTCGTCCTCCCTAGGCTTATTCTTGTCCAATTAGGGTTTTTAACCAATCTTGTGCATCCAATAAGTTCATTTGTGTCATTGGATGAACATTTAGGTCATTTTCGTCCTCCCTAGGCTTATTCTTGTCCAATTAGGGTTTTTATGCAATCTTGTGCATCCAATAGGTGTGATTGTGTCATTGGACGAACATTTAGGTCATTTTCGTCCTCCCTAGGCTTATTCTTGTCCAATTAGGGTTTTTAACCAATCTTGTGCATCCAATAAGTTCATTTGTGTCATTGGATGAACATTTAGGTCATTTTCGTCCTCCCTAGTCTTATTCTTGTCCAATTAGGGTTTTTAACCAATCTTGTGCTTCCAATAAGTTCATTTGTGTCATTGGATGAACATTTAGGTCATTTTTGTCCTCCCTAGGCTTATTCTTGTCCAATTAGGGTTTTTATGCAATCTTGTGCATCCAATAGTGTGTTTGTGTCATTGGACGAACATTTAGGTCATTTTCGTCCTCCCTAGGCTTATTCTTGTCCAATTAGGGTTTTTAACCAATCTTGTGCATCCAATAAGTTCATTTGTGTCATTGGATGAACATTTAGGCCATTTTCGTCCTCCCTAGGCTTGTTCTTGTCCAATTAGGGTTTTTAACCAACCTTGTGCATCCAATAAGTTCATTTGTGTCATTGGTGGAACATTTAGGTCATTTACGTCCTCCCTAGTCTTATTCTTGTCCAATTAGGGTTTTTATGCAATCTTGTGCATCCAATAGGTGTGCTTGTGTCATTGGAGGAACATTTAGGTCATTTTCGTCCTCCCTAGTCTTATTCTTGTCCAATTAGGGTTTTTATACAATCTTGTGCATCCAATAGGTGTGTTTGTGTCATTGGACGAACATTTAGGTCATTTTCGTCCTCCCTAGGCTTATTCTGGTCCAATTAGGGTTTTTAACCAATCTTGTGCATCCAATAAGTTCATTTGTGTCATTGGATGATTATTTAGGTCATTTTCGTCCTCCCTAGGCTTATTTTTGTCCAATTATGGTTTTTAACCAATCTTGTGCTTCCAATAAGTTCATTTGTGTCATTGGATGAACATTTAGGTCATTTTCGTCCTCCCTTGGCTTATTCTTGTCCAATTAGGGTGTTTATGCAATCTTGTGCATCCAATAGGTGTGTTTGTGTCATTGGACGAACATTTAGGTCATTTTAGTCCTCCCTAGGCTTATTATTGTCCAATTAGGGTTTTTAACCAATCTTGTGCATCCAATAAGTTCATTTGTGTCATTGGATGAACATTTAGGTCATTTTCGTCATCCCTAGTCTTATTCTTGTCCAATTAGGGTTTTAAGCAATCTTGTGCATCCAATATGTGTGTTTGTGTCATTGGATGAACATTTAGATCATTTTCGTCCTCCCTATGCTTATTCTTGTCCAATTATGGTTTTTAACCAATCTTGTGCATCCAATAAGTTCATTTGTGTCATTGGATGAACATTTAGGTCATTTACGTCCTCCCTAGGCTTATTCTTGTCCAATTAGGGTTTTAAACCAATCTTGTGCATCCAATAAGTGTGTTTGTGTCATTGGACGAACATTTAGGTCATTTTCGTCCTCCCTAGGCTTATTCTTGTCCAATTAGGGTTTTTAACCAATCTTGTGCATCCAATAAGTTCATTTGTGTCATTGGATGAACATTTAGGTCATTTTCGTCATCCCTAGTCTTATTCTTGTCCAATTAGGGTTTCAAGCAATCTTGTGCATCCAATATGTGTGTTTGTGTCATTGGATGAACATTTAGGTCATTTTCGTCCTCCCTATGCTTATTCTTGTCCAATTAGGGTTTTTAACCAATCTTGTGCATCCAATAAGTTCATTTGTGTCATTGGATGAACATTTAGGTCATTTACGTCCTCCCTAGGCTTATTCTTGTCCAATTAGGGTTTTTAACCAATCTTGTGCATCCAATAAGTTCATTTGTGTCATTGGATGAATATTTAGGTCATTTTCGTCCTCCCTAGGCTTGTTCTTGTCCAATTAGGGTTTTTATGCAATCTTGTGCATCCTATAGGTGTGTTTGGGTCATTGGACGAACATTTAGGTCATTTTCGTCCTCCCTAGGCTTATTCTTGTCCAATTAGGGTTTTTAACCAACCTTGGGCATCAAATAAGTTCATTTGTGTCATGGGTGGAACATTTAGGTCATTTACGTCCTCCCTAGTCTTATTCTTGTCCAATTAGGGTTTTTATGCAATCTTGTGCATCCAATAGGTGTGTTTGTGTCATTGGACGAACATTTAGGTCATTTTCGTCCTCCCTAGGCTTATTCTTGTCCAATTAGGGTTTTTAACCAATCTTGTGCATCCAATAAGTTCATTTGTGTCATTGGATGAACATTTAGGTCATTTTCGTCATCCCTAGTCTTATTCTTGTCCAATTAGGGTTTTAAGCAATCTTGTGCATCAAATATGTGTGTTTTTGTCATTGGAAGAACATTTAGGTCATTTTCGTCCTCCCTATGCTTATTCTTGTCCAATTAGGGTTTTTAACCAATCCTGTGCATCCAATAAGTTCATTTGTGTCATTGGATGAACATTTAGGTCATTTTCGTCCTCCCTAGTCTTATTCTTGTCCAATTAGGGTTTTTATGCAATCTTGTGCATCCAATAGGTGTGTTTGTGTCATTGGAGGAACATTTAGGTCATTTTCGTCCTCCCTAGTCTTATTCATGTCCAATTAGGGTTTTTATCCAATCTTGTGCATCCAATAGGTGTGTTTGTATCATTGGACGAACATTTAGGTCATTTTCGTCCTCCCTAGGCTTATTCTTGTCCAATTAGGGTTTTTAACCAATCTTGTGCATCCAATAAGTTCATTTGTGTCATTGGATGAACATTTAGGTCATTTTCGTCATCCCTAGTCTTATTCTTGTCCAATTAGGGTTTTAAGCAATCTTGTGCATCCAATATGTGTGTTTGTGTCATTGGATGAACATTTAGGTCATTTTCGTCCTCCCTATGCTTATTCTTGTCCAATTAGGGTTTTTAACCAGTCTTGTGCATCCAATAAGTTCATTTGTGTCATTGGATGAACATTTAGGTAATTTTCGTCCTCCCTAGGCTTATTCTTGTCCAATTAGGGTTTTTAACCAACCTTGTGCATCCAATAAGTTCATTTGTGTCATTGGTGGAACATTTAGGTCATTTACGTCCTCCCTAGTCTTATTCTTGTCCAATTAGGGTTTTTATGCAATCCTGTGCATCCAATAGGTATGTTTGTGTCATTGGACGAACATTTAGGTCATTTTCGTCCTCCCTAGGCTTATTGTTGTCCAATTAGGGTTTTTAACCAACCTTGTGCATCCAATAAGTTCATTTGTGTCATTGGTTGAACATTTAGGTAATTTTCGTCCTCCCTAGGCTTATTCTTGTCCAATTAGGGTTTTTAACCAACCTTGTGCATCCAATAAGTTCATTTGTGTCATTGGTGGAACATTTAGGTCATTTACGTCCTCCCTAGTCTTATTCTTGTCCAATTAGGGTTTTTATGCAATCTTGTGTATCCAATAGGTGTGTTTGTGTTATTGGACGAACATTTAGGTCATTTTCGTCCTTCCTAGGCTTATTCTTGTCCAATTAGGGTTTTTAACCAATCTTGTGCATCCAATAAGTTCATTTGTTTCATTGGATGAACATTTAGGTCATTTTCGTCCTCCCTAGTCTTATTCTTGTTGAATTAGGGTTTTTATGCAATCTTGTGCATCCAATAGGTGTGTTTGTGTCATTGGACGAACATTTAGGTCATTTTCGTCCTCCCTAGGCTTATTCTTGTCCAATTAGGGTTTTTAACCAATCTTGTGCATCCAATAAGTTCATTTCTGTCATTGAATGAACATTTAGGTCATTTTCGTCCTCCCTAGTCTTATTCTTGTCGAATTAGGGTTTTTATGCATTCTTGTGCATCCAATAGGTGTGTTTGTGTCAATGGAGGAACATTTAGGTCATTTTCGTCCTCCCTAGTCTTATTCTTGTCCAATTAGGGTTTTTATGCAATCTTGTGCATCCAATAGGTGTGTTTGTGTCATTGGACGAACATTTAGGTCATTTTCGTCCTCCCTAGGCTTATTCTTGTCCGATTAGGGTTTTTAACCAATGTTGTGCATTCAATAAGTTCATTTGTGTCATTGGATGAACATTTAGGTCATTTTCGTCCTCCCTAGTCTTATTCTTGTCCAATTAGGGTTTTTAACCAATCTTGTGCATCCAATAAGTTCATTTGTGTCATTGGATGAACATTTAGGTCATTAAAGTCCTCTCTAGGCTTATTCTTGTCCAATTAGGGTTTTTAACCAATCTTGTGCATCCAATAAGTTCATTTGTGTCATTGGATGAACATTTAGGTCATTTTCGTCCTCCCTAGGCTTGTTCTTGTCCAATTAGGGTTTTTATGCAATCTTGTGCATCCTATAGGTGTGTTTGTATCATTGGACGAACATTTAGGTCATTTTCGTCCTCCATAGGCTTATTCTTGTCCAATTAGGGTTTTTATGCAATCTTGTGCATCTAATAGGTGTGTTTGTGTCATTGGACGAACATTTAGGTCATTTTCGTCCTCCCTAGGCTTATTCTTGTCCAATTATGGTTTTTAACCAATCTTGTGCATCCAATAAGTTCATTTGTTTCATTGGATGAACATTTAGGTCATTTTCGTCCTCCCTAGTCTTATTCTTGTCCAATTAGGGTTTTTATGCAATCTTGTGCATCCAATAGGTGTGTTTGTGTCATTGGAGGAACATTTAGGTCATTTTCGTCCTCCACAGTCTTATTCTTGTCCAATTAGGGTTTTTTTTGCAATCTTGTGCTTCCAATAAGTGTGTTTGTGTCATTGGACGAACATTTAGGTCATTTTCGTCCTCCCTAGGCTTATTCTTGTCCAATTAGGGTTTTTAACCAATCTTGTGCATCCAATAAGTTCATTTGTGTCATTGGATGAACATTTAGGTCATTTTCGTCATCCCTAGTCTTATTCTTGTCCAATTAGGGTTTTAAGCAATCTTGTGCATCCAATATGTGTGTTTGTGTCATTGGATGAACATTTAGGTCATTTTCGTCCCCCATATGCTTATTCTTGTCCAATTAGGGTTTTTAACCAATCTTGTGCATCCAATAAGTTCATTTGTGTCATTGGATGAACATTTAGGTCATTTAAGTCCTCCCTAGGCTTATTCTTGTCCAATTAGGGTTTTTAACCAATCTTGTGCATCCAATAAGTTCATTTGTGTCATTGGATGAACATTTAGGTCATTTTCGTCCTCCCTAGGCTTATTCTTGTCCAATTAGGGTTTTTAACCAACCTTGTGCATCCAATAAGTTCATTTGTGTCATTGGTGGAACATTTAGGTCATTTACGTCCTCCCTAGTCTTATTCTTGTCCAATTAGGGTTTTTATGCAATCTTGTGCATCCAATAGGTGTGTTTGTGTCATTGGAGGAATATTTAGGTCATTTTCGTCCTCCCTAGTCTTATTCTTGTCGAATTAGGGTTTTTATGCAATCTTGTGCATCCAATAGGTGTGTTTGTGTCATTGGAGGAACATTTAGGTTATTTTTGTCCTCCCTAGTCTTATTCTTGTCGAATTAGGGTTTTTATGCAATCTTGTGCATCCAATAGGTGTGTTTGTGTCATTGGTGGAATATTTAGGTTATTTTCGTCCTCCCTAGTCTTATTCTTGTCCAATTAGAGTTTTTATGCAATCTTGTGCATCCAATAGGTGTGTTTGTGTCATTGGACGAAGATTTAAGTCATTTTCGTCCTCCCTAGTCTTATTCTTGTCGAATTAGGGTTTTTATGCAATCTTGTGAGTCCAATAGGTGTGTTTGTGTCATAGGACGAACATTTAGGTCATTTTCGTCCTCCCTAAGCTTATTCTTGTCCAATTAGTGTTTTTAACCAATCTTGTGCATCCAATAAGTTCATTTGTGTCATTGGATGAACATTTAGGTCATTTTCGTCCTCCCTAGTCTTATTCTTGTCCAATTAGGGTTTTTATGCAATCTTGTGCATCCAATAGGTGTGTTTGTGTCATTGGAGGAACATTTAGGTCATTTTCGTCCTCCCTAGTCTTATTCTTGTCCAATTAGGGTTTTTATGCAATCTTGTGCATCCAATAAGTTCATTTGTGTCGTTGGATGAACATTTAGGTCATTTTCGTCATCCCTAGTCTTATTCTTGTCCAATTAGGGTTTTAAGCAATCTTGTGCATCCAATATGTGTGTTTGTGTCATTGGATGAACATTTAGGTCATTTTCGTCCTCCCTATGCTTATTCTTGTCCAACTAGGGTTTTTAACCAATCTTGTGCATCCAATAAGTTCATTTGTGTCATTGGATGAACATTTAGGTCATTTTCGTCCTCCCTAGTCTTATTCTTGTCCAATTAGGGTTTTTATGCAATCTTGTGCATCCAATAGGTGTGTTTGTCTCATTGGACGAACATTTAGGTCATTTTCGTCCTCCCTAGGCTTATTCTTGGCCAATTAGGGTTTTTAACCAATCTTGTGCATCCAATAAGTTCATTTGTGTCATTGGATGAACATTTAGGTCATTTTCGTCCTCCCTAGTCTTATTCTTGTCCAATTAGGGTTTTTATGCAATCTTGTGCATCCAATAGGTGTGTTTGTGTCATTGGAGGAACATTTAGGTCATTTTCGTCCTCCCTAGTCTTATTCTTGTCGAATTAGGGTTTTTATGCAATCCTGTGCATCCGATAGGTGTGTTTATGTCATTGGAGGAACATTTAGGTCATTTTCGTCCTCCCTAGTCTTATTCTTGTCCAATTAGGGTTTTTATGCAATCTTGTGCATCCAATAGGTGTGTTTGTGTCATTGGACGAACATTTAGGTCATTTTCGTCCTCCCTAGGCTTATTCTTGTCCAATTAGGGTTTTTAACCAATCTTGTGCATCCAATAAGTTCATTTGTGTCATTGGATGAACATTTAGGTCATTATCGTCCTCCCTAGTCTTATTCTTGTCCAATTAGGGTTTTTATGCAATCTTGTGCATCCAATAGGTGTGTTTGTGTCATTGGAGGAACATTTAGGTCATTTTCGTCCTCCCTAGTCTTATTAATGTCCAATTAGGGTTTTTATGCAATCTTGTGCATCCAATAGGTGTGTTTGTGTCATTGGACGAACATTTAGGTCATTTTCGTCCTCCCTAGGCTTATTCTTGTCCAATTAGGGTTTTTAACCAATCTTGTGCATCCAATAAGTTCATTTGTGTCATTGGATGAACATTTAGGTCATTTTCGTCATCCCTAGTCTTATTCTTGTCCAATTAGGGTTTTAAGCAATCTTGTGCATCAAATATGTGTGTTTTTGTCATTGGAAGAACATTTAGGTCATTTTCGTCCTCCCTATGCTTATTCTTGTCCAATTAGGGTTTTTAACCAATCCTGTGCATCCAATAAGTTCATTTGTGTCATTGGATGAACATTTAGGTCATTTTCGTCCTCCCTAGTCTTATTCTTGTCCAATTAGGGTTTTTATGCAATCTTGTGCATCCAATAGGTGTGTTTGTGTCATTGGAGGAACATTTAGGTCATTTTCGTCCTCCCTAGTCTTATTCATGTCCAATTAGGGTTTTTATCCAATCTTGTGCATCCAATAGGTGTGTTTGTATCATTGGACGAACATTTAGGTCATTTTCGTCCTCCCTAGGCTTATTCTTGTCCAATTAGGGTTTTTAACCAATCTTGTGCATCCAATAAGTTCATTTGTGTCATTGGATGAACATTTAGGTCATTTTCGTCATCCCTAGTCTTATTCTTGTCCAATTAGGGTTTTAAGCAATCTTGTGCATCCAATATGTGTGTTTGTGTCATTGGATGAACATTTAGGTCATTTTCGTCCTCCCTATGCTTATTCTTGTCCAATTAGGGTTTTTAACAAATCTTGTGCATCCAATAAGTTCATTTGTGTCATTGGATGAACATTTAGGTCATTTAAGTCCTCCCTAGGCTTATTCTTGTCCAATTAGGGTTTTTAACGCATCTTGTGCATCCAATCAGTTCATTTGTGTCATTGGATGAACATTTAGATCATTTTCGTCCTCCCTAGGCTGGTTCTTGTCCAATTAGGGTTTTTATGCAATCTTGTGCATCCTATAGGTGTGTTTGTGTCATTGGACGAACATTTAGGTCATTTTCGTCCTCCCTATGCTTATTCTTGTCCAATTAGGGTTTTTATGCAATCTTGTGCATCCAATAGGTGTGTTTGTGTCATTGGACGAACATTTAGGTCATTTTCGTCCTCCCTAGGCTTATTCTTGTCAAATTAGGATTTTTAACCAATCTTGTGCATCCAATAAGTTCATTTGTGTCATTGGATGAACATTTAGGTCATTTTCGTCCTCCCTAGTCTTATTCTTGTCCAATTAGGGTTTTTATGCAATCTTGTGCATCCAATAGGTGTGTTTGTGTCATTGGACGAATATTTAGGTCATTTTCGTCCTCCCTAGGCTTATTCTTGTCCGATTAGGGTTTTTAACCAATGTTGTGCATTCAATAAGTTCATTTGTGTCATTGGATGAACATTTAGGTCATTTTCGTCCTCCCTAGTCTTATTCTTGTCCAATTAGGGTTTTTAACCAATCTTGTGCATCCAATAAGTTCATTTGTGTCATTGGATGAACATTTAGGTCATTTAAGTCCTCTCTAGGCTTATTTTTGTCCAATTAGGGTTTTTAACCAATCTTGTGCATCCAATAAGTTCATTTGTTTCATTGGATGAACATTTAGGTCATTTTCGTCCTCCCTAGTCTTATTCTTGTCCAATTAGGGTTTTTATGCAATCTTTTGCATGCAATAGGTGTGTTTGTGTCATTGGAGGAACATTTAGGTCATTTACGTCCTCCCTAGTCTTATTCTTGTCCAATTAGGGTTTTTATGCAATCTTGTGCATCCAATAGGTGTTGTTGTGTTATTGGACGAACATTTAGGTCATTTTCGTCCTCCCTAGGCTTATTCTTGTCCAATTAGGGTTTTTAACCAATCTTGTGCATCCAATAAGTTCATTTGTTTCATTGGAGGAACATTTAGGTCATTTTCGTCCTCCCTAGTCTTATTCTTGTCCAATTAGGGTTTTTATGCAATCTTGTGCATCCAATAGGTGTGTTTGTGTCATTGGACGAACATTTAGGTCATTTTCGTCC
>JBBPBR010000271.1:6603-16926 GCA_037974775.1 Cicer pinnatifidum
CCTCCCTAGGCATATTATTGTCCAATTAGGGTTTTTAACCAATCTTGTGCATCCAATAAGTTCATTTGTGTCATTGGATGAACATTTAGGTCATTTTCGTCCTCCCTAGGCTTATTCTTGTCCAATTAGGGTTTTTAACCAATCTTGTGCATCCAATAAGTTCATTTGTGTCATTGGATGAACATTTAGGTCATTTTCGTCCTCCCTAGTCTTATTCTTGTCCAATTAGGGTTTTAAGCAATCTTGTGCATCCAATATGTGGGTTTGTGTCATTGGACGAACATTTAGGTCATTTTCGTACTCCATATGCTTATTCTTGTCCAATTAGGGTTTTTAACCAATCTTGTGCATCCAATAAGTTCATTTGTGTCATTGGATGAACATTTAGGTCATTTTCGTCCTCCCTAGTCTTATTCTTGTCCAATTAGGGTTTTTATGCAATCTTGTGCATCCAATAGGTGTGTTTGTGTCATTGGACGAACATTTAGGTCATTTTCGTCCTCCCTAGGCTTATTCTTGTCCTATTAGGGTTTTTTACCAATCTTGTGCATCCAATAAGTTCATTTGTGTCATTGGATGAACATTTAGGTCATTTTCGTCCTCCCTAGTCTTATTCTTGTCCAATTAGGGTTTTTATGCAATCTTGTGCATCCAATAGGTGTGTTTGTGTCATTGGAGGAACATTTAGGTCATTTTCGTCCTCCCTAGTCTTATTCTTGTCCAATTAGGGATTTTATGCAATCTTGTGCATCCAATAGGTGTATTTGTGTCATTGGACAAACATTTAGGTCATTTTCGTCCTCCCTAGGCTTATTCTTGTCCAATTAGGGTTTTTAACCAATCTTGTGCATCCAATAAGTTCATTTGTGTCATTGGATGAACATTTAGGTCATTTTCGTCCTCCCTAGTCTTATTCTTGTCCAATTAGGGTTTTATGCAATCTTGTGCATCCAATAGGTGTGTTTTTGTCATTGGACGAACATTTAGGTCATTTTCGTCCTCCCCAGGCTTATTCTTGTCCAATTAGGGTTTTTAACCAATCTTGTGCATCCAATAAGTTCATTTGTGTCATTGGATGAACATTTAGGTCATTTTCGTCCTCCCTAGGCTTATTCTTGTCCAATTAGGGTTTTTATACAATCTTGTGCATCCAATAGGTGTGTTTGTGTCATTGGACGAACATTTAGGTCATTTTCGTTCTCCCTAGGCTTATTCTTGTCCAATTAGGGTTTTTAACCAATCTTGTGCATCCAATAAGTTCATTTGTGTCATTGGATGAACATTTAGGTCATTTTCGTCCTCCCTAGGCTTATTCTTGTCCAATTAGGGTTTTTAACCAATCTTGTGCATCCAATAAGTTCATTTGTGTCATTGGATGAACATTTAGGTCATTTTCGTCCTCCCTAGGCTTATTCTTGTCCAATTAGGGTTTTCAACCAATCTTGTGCATCCAATAAGTTCATTTGTGTCATTGGACGAACATTTAGGTCATTTTCGTTCTCCCTAGGCTTATTCTTGTCCAATTAAGGTTTTTAACCAATCTTGTGCATCCAATAAGTTCATTTGTGTCATTGGATGAACATTTAGGTCATTTTCGTCCTCCCTAGGCTAATTATTGTCCAATTAGGCTTTTTAACCAATCTTGTGCATCCAATAAGTTCATTTGTGTCATTGGATGAACATTTAGGTCATTTTCGTCCTCCCTAGTCTTATTCTTGTCCAATTAGGGTTTTTATGCAATCTTGTGCATCCAATAGGTGTGTTTGTGTCATTGGAGGAACATTTAGGTCATTTTCGTCCTCCCTAGTCTTATTCTTGTCCAATTAGGGTTTTAAGCAATCTTGTGCATCCAATATGTGGGTTTGTGTCATTGGATGAACGTTTAGGTCATTTTTGTCCTCCCTATGCTTATTGTTGTCCAATTAGGGTTTTTAACCAATCTTGTGCATCCAATAAGTTCATTTGTGTCATTGGATGAACATTTAGGTCATTTTCGTCCTCCCTAGTCTTATTCTTGTCCAATTAGGGTTTTTATGCAATCTTGTGCATCCAATAGGTGTGTTTGTGTCATTGGACGAACATTTAGGTCATTTTCTTCCTCCCTAGGCTTATTCTTGTCCAATTAGGGTTTTTTACCAATCTTGTGCATCCAATAAGTTCATTTGTGTCATTGGATGAACATTTAGGTCATTTTCGTCCTCCCTAGTCTTATTCTTGTCCAATTAGGGTTTTTATGCAATCTTGTGCGTCCAATAGGTGTGTTTGTGTCATTGGAGGAACATTTAGGTCATTTTCGTCCTCCCTAGTCTTATTCTTGTCCAATTAGGGTTTTTATGCAATCTTGTGCATCCAATAGGTGTGTTTGTGTCATTGGAAGAACATTTAGGTCATTTTCGTCCTCCTTAGGCTTATTCTTGTCCGATTAGGGTTTTTAACCAATCTTGTGCATTCAATAAGTTCATTTGTGACATTGGATGAACATTTAGGTCATTTTCGTCCTCCCTAGTCTTATTCTTGTCCAATTAGGGTTTTAAGCAATCTTGTGCATCCAATATGTGGGTTTGTGTCATTGGATGAACGTTTAGGTCATTTTCGTCCTCCCTATGCTTATTCTTATCCAATTAGGGTTTTTAACCAATCTTGTGCATCCAATAAGTTCATTTGTGTCATTGGATGAACATTTAGGTCATTTTCGTCCTCCCTAGTCTTATTCTTGTCCAATTTGGACGAACATTTAGGTCATTTTCGTCCTCCCTAGGCTTATTCTTGTCCAATTAGGGTTTTTAACCAATCTTGTGCATCCAATAAGTTCATTTGTGTCATTGGATGAACATTTAGGTCATTTTCGTCCTCCCTAGTCTTATTCTTGTCCAATTAGGGTTTTTATGCAATCTTGTGCATCCAATAGGTGTGTTTGTGTCATTGGAGGAACATTTAGGTCATTTTCGTCCTCCCTTGTCTTATTCTTGTCCAATTAGGGATTTTATGCAATCTTGTGCATCCAATATGTGTGTTTGTGTCATTGGATGAACATTTAGGTCATTTTCGTCGTCCATATGCTTATTCTTGTCCAATTAGGGTTTTTAACCAATCTTGTGCATCCAATAAGTTCATTTTTGTCATTGGATGAACATTTAGGTCATTTTCGTCCTCCCTAGTCTTATTCTTGTCCAATTAGGGGTTTTATGCAATCTTGTGCATCCAATAAGTGTGTTTGTGTCATTGGAGGAACATTTAGGTCATTTTCGTCCTCCCTAGTCTTATTCTTGTCCAATTAAGGATTTTATGCAATCTTGTGCATCCAATAGGTCTGTTTGTGTCATTGGACGAACATTTAGGTCATTTTCGTCCTCCCTAGGCTTATTCTTGTCCAATTAGGGTTTTTAACCAATCTTGTGCATCCAATAAGTTCATTTGTGTCATTGGATGAACATTTGGGTCATTTTCGTCCTCCCTAGGCTTATTCTTGTCCAATTAGGGTTTTCAACCAATCTTGTGCATCTAATAAGCTCATTTGTGTCATTGGATGAAGATTTAGGTCATTTTCGTCCTCCCCAGGCTTATTCTTGTCCAATTAGGGTTTTTAACCAATCTTGTGGATCCAATAAGTTCATTTGTGTCATTGGATGAACATTTAGGTCATTTTCGTCCTCCATATGCTTATTCTTGTCCAATTAGGGTTTTTAACCAATCTTGTGCATCCAATAAGTTCATTTGTGTCATTGGATGAACATTTTGGTCATTTTCGTCCTCCCTAGGCTTATTCTTGTCCAATTAGGGTTTTTAACCAATATTGTGCATCCAATAAGTTCATTTGTGTCATTGGATGAACATTTTTGTCATTTTCGTCCTCCCTAGGCTTATTCTTGTCCAATTAGGGTATTTATGCAATCTTGTGCATCCAATAGGTGTGTTTGTATCATTGGACAAACATTTAGGTCATTTTTGTCCTCCCTAGGCTTATTCTTGTCCAATTAGGGTTTTTATGCAATCTTGTGCATCCAATAGGTGTGTTTGTGTCATTGGACGAACATTTAGGTCATTTTCGTCCTCCCTAGGCTTATTCTTGTCCAATTAGGGTTTTTATGCAATCTTGTGCGTCCAATTGGTGTGTTTGTGTCGTTGGACGAACATTTAGGTCATTTTCGTCCTCCATATGCTTATTCTTGTTCAATTAGGGTTTTTAACCAACCTTGTGCATCCAATAAGTTCATTTGTGTCATTGGTTGAACATTTAGGTCATTTTCGTCCTCCCTAGTCTTATTCTTGTCCAATTAGGGTTTTTATGCAATCTTGTGCATCCAATAGGTGTGTTTGTGTCATTGGACGAAATTTTAGGTCATTTTCGTCCTCCTTAGGCTTATTCTTGTCCAATTAGGGTTTTTAACCAATCTTGTGCATCCAATAAGTTCATTTGTGTCATTGGAGGAACATTTAGGTCATTTTCGTCCTCCCTAGTCTTATTCTTGTCCAATTAGGGATTTTATGCAATCTTGTGCATCCAATAGGTGTATTTGTGTCATTGGACAAACATTTAGGTCATTTTCGTCCTCCCTAGGCTTATTCTTGTCCAATTAGGGTTTTTAACCAATCTTGTGCATCCAATAAGTTCATTTGTGTCATTGGATGAACATTTAGGTCATTTTCGTCCTCCCTAGTCTTATTCTTGTCCAATTAGGGTTTTTATGCAATCTTGTGCATCCAATAGGTGTGTTTGTGTCATTGGAGGAACATTTAGGTCATTTTCGTCCTCCCTAGTCTTATTCTTCTCCAATTAGGGTTTTAAGCAATCTTGTGCATCCAATATGTGGGTTTGTGTCATTGGATAAACATTTAGGTCATTTTCGTCCTCCTTATGCTTATTCTTGTCCAATTAGGGTTTTTAACCAATCTTTTGCATCCAATAAGTTCATTTGTGTCATTGGATGAACATTTAGGTCATTTTCGTCCTCCCTAGGCTTATTCTTGTCCAATTAGGGTTTTTATGCAATCTTGTGCATCCAATAGGTGTGTTTGTGTCATTGGACGAACATATAGGTCATTTTCGTCCTTCCTAGGCTTATTCTTGTCCAATTAGGGTTTTTATGCAATCTTGTACATCCAATTGGTGTGTTTGTGTCATTGGACGAACATTTAGGTCATTTTCGTCCTCCCTAGGCTTATTCTTGTCCGATTAGGGTTTTTAACCAATCTTGTGCATCCAATAAGTTCATTTGTGTCATTGGATGAACATTTAGGTCATTTTCGTCCTCCCTAGGCTTATTCTTGTCCAATTAGGGTTTTTAACCAATCTTGTGCATCCAATAAGTTCATTTGTGTCATTGGATGAACATTTAGGTCATTTTCGTCCTCCCTAGGCTTATTCTTGTCCAATTAGGGTTTTTAACCAATCTTGTGCATCCAATAAGTTCATTTGTATCATTGGATAAACATTTAGGTCATTTTCGTCCTCCCTAGGCTTATTCTTGTCCAATTAGGGTTTTTATGCAATCTTGTGCATCCAATAGGTGTGTTTGTGTCATTGGACGAACATTTAGGTCATTTTCGTCCTCCCTAGGCTTATTCTTGTCCATTTAGGGTTTTTATGCAATCTTGTGCATCCAATAAGTTTATTTGTGTCATTGGATGAACATTTAGGTCATTTTCGTCCTCCCTAGGCTTATTCTTGTGAAATTAGGGTTTTCAACAAATATTGTGCATCCAATAAGTTCATTTGTGTCATTGGATGAACATTTAGGTCATTTTCGTCCTTCCTAGGCTTATTCTTGTCCAATTATGGTTTTTAACCAATCTTGTGCATCCAATAAGTTCATTTGTGTCATTGGATGAACATTTAGGTCATTTTCGTCCTCCCTAGGCTTATTCTTGTCCAATTAGGGTTTTTATGCAATCTTGTGCATCCAATAGGTGTGTTTGTGTCATTGGACGAACATTTAGGTCATTTTCGTCCTCCCTAGGCTTATTCTTGTCCAATTAGGGTTTTTAACCAATCTTGTGCATCCAATAAGTTCATTTGTGTCATTGGATAATTATTTAGGTCATTTTCGTCCTCCCTAGGCTTATTTTTTTCCAATTAGGGTTTTTAACCAATCTTGTGCTTCCAATAAGTTCATTTGTGTCATTGGATGAACATTTAGGTCATTTTCGTCCTCCCTAGGCTTATTCTTGTCCAATTAGGGTTTTTATGCAATCTTGTGCATCCAATAGGGGTGTTTGTGTCATTGGACGAACATTTAGGTCATTTTCGTCCTCCCTAGGCTAATTCTTGTCCAATTAGGGTTTTTAACCAATCTTGTGCATCCAATAAGTTCATTTGTGTCATTGGATGAACATTTAGGTCATTTTCGTCCTCCCTAGGCTTATTCTTGTCCAATTAGGGTTTTTAACCAATCTTGTGCATCCAATAAGTTCATTTGTGTCATTGTATGAACATTTAGGTCATTTTTGTCCACCCAAGGCTTATTCTTGTCCAATTAGGGTTTTTAACCAATCTTGTGCATCCAATAAGTTCATTTGTGTCATTGGATGAACATTTAGGTCATTTTCGTCCTCCCTAGGCTTATTCTTGTCCAATTAGGGTTTTTAACCAATCTTGTGCATCCAATAAGTTCATTTGTGTCATTGGATGAACATTTAGGTCATTTTCGTCCTCCCTAGGCTTATTCTTGTCCAATTAGGGTTTTTAACCAATCTTGTGCATCCAATAAGTTCATTTGTGTCATTGGATGAACATTTAGGTCATTTTCGTCCTCCCTAGGCTTATTCTTGTCCAATTAGGGTTTTCACCCAATCTTGTGCATCCAATAAGTTCATTTGTGTCATTGGATGAACATTTAGGTCATTTTCGTCCTCCCTAGGCTTATTCTTGTCCAATTAGGGTTTTTAACCAATCTTGTGCATCCAATAAGTTCATTTGTGTCATTGGATGAACATTTAGGTCATTTTCGTCCTCCCTAGGCTTATTCTTGTCCAATTAGGGTTTTAACCCAATCTTGTGCATCCAATAAGTTCATTTGTGTCATTGGATGAACATTTAGGTCATTTTCGTCCTCCCTAGGCTTATTCTTGTCCAATTAGGGTTTTTAACCAATCTTGTGCATCCAATAAGTTCATTTGTGCCATTGGATGAACATTTAGGTCATTTTCGTCCTCCCTAGTCTTATTCTTGTCCAATTAGGGTTTTTATGCAATCTTGTGCATCCAATAGGTGTGTTTGTGTCATTGGAGAAACATTTAGGTCATTTTCGTCCTCCCTAGTCTTATTCTTGTCGAATTAGGGTTTTTATGCAATCTTGTGCATCCAATAGGTGTGTTTGTGTCATTGGAGGAACATTTAGGTCATTTTCGTCCTCCCTAGTCTTATACTTGTCCAATTATGGTTTTTATGCAATCTTGTGCATCCAATAGGTGTGTTTGTGTCATTGGACGAACATTTAGGTCATTTTCGTCCTCCCTAGGCTTATTCTTGTCCAAGTAGGGTTTTTAACCAATCTTGTGCATCCAATAAGTTCATTTGTGTCATTGGACGAACATTTAGGTCATTTTCGTCCTCCCTAGTCTTATTCTTGTCGAATTAGGGTTTTTATGCAATCTTGTGCATCCAATAGGTGTGTTTGTGTCATTGGAGGAACATTTAGGTCATTTTCGTCCTCCCTAGTCTTATTCTTGTCAAATTAGGGTTTTTAACCAATCTTGTGCATCCAATAAGTTCATTTTTGTCATTGGACGAACATTTAGGTCATTTTCGTCCTCCCTAGGCTTATTCTTGTCCAATTAGGGTTTTTAACCAATCTTGTGCATCCAATAAGTTCATTTGTGTCATTGGATGAACATTTAGGTCATTTTCGTCCTCCCTAGTCTTATTCTTGTCCAATTAGGAATTTTATGCAATCTTGTGCATCCAATAGGTGTGTTTGTGTCATTGGACGAACATTTAGGTCATTTTCGTCCTCCCTAACCTTATTCTTGTCCAATTAGGGTTTTTAACCAATCTTGTGCATCCAATAAGTTCATTTGTGTCATTGGATGAACATTTTGGTCATTTTTGTCCTCCCTAGGCTTATTCTTGTGCAATTAGGGTTTTTAACCAATCTTGTGCATCCAATAAGTTCATTTGTGTCATTGGATGAACATTTAGGTCATTTTCGTCCTCCCTAGGCTTATTCTTGTCCAATTAGGGTTTTTAACCAATCTTGTGCATCCAATAAGTTCATTTGTGTCATTGGATGAACATTTAGGTCATTTTCGTCCTCCCTAGTCTTATTCTTGTCCAATTAGGGTTTTTATGCAATCTTGTGCATCCAATAGGTGTGTTTGTGTCATTGGAGGAACATTTAGGTCATTTTCGTCCTCCCTAGTCTTATTCTTGTCCAATTAGGGTTTTTATGCAATCTTGTGCATCCAATATGTATGTTTGTGTCATTGGAAGAACACTTAGGTCATTTTCGACCTCCCTAGGCATATTCTTGTCCAATTAGGGTTTTTAACCAATCTTGTGCATTCAATAAGTTCATTTGTGTCATTGGATGAACATTTAGGTGATTTTCATCCTCCCTAGTCTTATTCTTGTCCAATTAGGGTTTTAAGCAATCTTGTGCATCCAATATGTGGGTTTGTGTCATTGGATGAACGTTTAGGTCATTTTCGTCCTCCCTATGCTTATTCTTGTCCAATTAGGGTTTTTAACCAATCTTGTGCATCCAATAAGTTCATTTGTGTCATTGGATGAACATTTAGGTCATTTTCGTCCTCCCTAGTCTTATTCTTGTCCAATTAGGGTTTTTATGCAATCTTGTGCATCCAATAGGTGTGTTTGTGTCATTGGAGGAACATTTAGGTCATTTTCGTCTTCCCTAGTCTTATTCTTGTCCAATTAGGGTTTTAAGCAATCTTGTGCATCCAATATGTGGGTTTGTGTCATTGGATGAACATTTAGGTCATTTTCGTCCTCCCTATGCTTATTCTTGTCCAATTAGGGTTTTTAACCAATCTTGTGCATCCAATAAGTTCATTTGTGTCATTGGATGAACATTTAGGTTATTTTCGTCCTCCCTATTCTTATTCTTGTCCAATTATGGTTTTTATGCAATCTTGTGCATCCAATAGGTGTGTTTGTGTCATTGGACGAACATTTAGGTCATTTTCGTCCTCCCTAGGCTTATTCTTGTCCAATTAGGGTTTTTAACCAATCTTGTGCATCCAATAAGTTTATTTGTGTCATTGGATGAACATTTAGGTCATTTTCTTCCTCCCTAGGCTTATTCTTGTCCAATAAGGGTTTTTAACCAATCTTGTGCATCCAATAGGTGTGTTTGTGTCATTGGATGAACATTTAGGTCATTTTCGTCCTCCCTAGGCTTATTCTTACCCAATTAGGGTTTTTATGCAATCTTGTGCATCCAATAGGTGTGTTTGTGACATTGGACGAACATTTAGGTCATTTTCGTCCCCCCTAGGCTTATTCTTGTCCGATTAGGGTTTTTAACCAATCTTGTGCATCCAATAAGTTCATTTGTGTCATTGGATGAACATTTAGGTCATTTTCGTCCTCCCTAGGCTTATTCTTGTCCAATTAGGGTTTTTAACCAATCTTGTGCATCCAATAAGTTCATTTGTGTCATTGGATGAACATTTAGGTCATTTTCGTCCTCCATAGGCTTATTGTTGTCCAATTAGGGTTTTTAACCAATCTTATGCATCCAATAAGTTCATTTGTTTCATTGGATGAACATTTAGGTCATTTTCGTCCTCCCTAGGCTTATTCTTGTCCAATTAGGGTTTTTATGCAATCTTGTGCATCCAATAGGTGTGTTTGTGTCATTGGACGAACATTTAGGTCATTTTCGTCCTCCCTAGGCTTATTCATGTCCATTTAGGGTTTTTATGCAATCTTGTGCATCCAATAAGTTCATTTGTGTCATTGGTTGAACATTTAGGTCATTTTCGTCCTCCCTAGGCTTATTCTTGTCCAATTAGGGTTTTTAACCAACCTTGTGCATCCAATAAGTTCATTTGTGTCATTGGTGGAACATTTAGGTCATTTACGTCCTCCCTAGTCTTATTCTTGTCCATTTAGGGTTTTTATGCAATCTTGTGCATCCAATAAGTTCATTTGTGTCATTAGTTGAACATTTAGGTCATTTTCGTCCTCCCTAGGCTTATTCTTGTCCAATTAGGGTTTTTAACCAACCTTGTGCATCCAATAAGTTCATTTGTGTCATTGGTGGAACATTTAGGTCATTTACGTCCTCCCTAGTCTTATTCTTGTCCAATTAGGGTTTTTATGCAATCTTGTGCATCCAATAGGTGTGTTTGTGTCATTGG